>JAQZBX010025691.1:0-29380 GCA_029593785.1 Cabassous unicinctus | reverse complement strand
TTTTTTTTTAACAATTTATGAAAAAAATATTCAAATGTTACTATTCGCTACAGTTCCATAGTTTGCTTTAGGTGCATTTTAGCTCAGCTACCACCCTATTATTAACATCTTATAATTTTAGCATACACTTTCTCTGATTCATTGAAGAACATTCTTCAGTGTTCTGTTTGTACTGTTAAACATACTCATTGTCTGTAGCAGGGTTCGCTAAGCTATACAGTCGGAAGTTTCATCATTTAGCTTTTCTTCTAGTGACATACGGAATCCTAAACTTTCCCTTTCAGTCAATCATATCCCCATATTGACGCTGCTAATTGCCTTCACTGTAATGTGCTCTCATCACCTCTATCCAATTCCAAGCATTAACAATCAATCTTATTACCAATTCTGCAGACATTAAGCCACTGTTCCCCAACCTCTATCCTCATTCTATCTTCTGGTGACCAGTCTTTTAGCTATTAATTCCATGACTTTACTGATTATATTTTATTTCATATTAGTGAGATTATACAATATTTGTCCTTTTGTGACTGGCTTGTTTCACTCAACATCCTATCCTCAAGGTGCCTACATATTGTCATGTGCATTACAATTTCATTTCTTTTTATAGCTGAATAATATTCCATTGTATGCATATACCACATTTTGTTTATCCATTAATCTGTTGACGGATACCTGGGTTGTTTCCATTTTTTGGCAATTATGAATAATAACACTATGAATATCGGTGTGCAAATGTCTCTCCATGTCCCTACTTTCAGTTCTTCTGAGTATATACCTAGGACTGAGATTGCTGGATCATATGGCAGCTCTATATTTAATTTCCTTAGGAACTGCCAAGCAGTCTTCCACAGTGGCTGTTCCATTCTACATTCCCACCAACAGTGAATAAGCATTCCAATTTCTCTACAACCTCTCCAACACTTGTAATTTTCTGTTTTCTTTTAGTGGCCATTCTAATAGGTGTGAAATGATGTCTCATTGTAGTTTTGATTTGCATTTCCTTAATAATTATTGATGTTCAATGTCTTTTCATGAGCTTTTTTGCCATTTGTATTTCCTCTTTGGAAAAAGGTTTATTCATATCTTTTGCCCATTTCTTAATTGGGCCTTATCTCTTATCGTTGAGTTGTATAATCTCGTTATATAGCATGGAAATCAAACCTTTATCGGATATGTGGTTTCCAGACATTTTCTCCCATTGAATGGGCTGCCTTTTCACCTTCTTGACAAAGTCCTTTGAAATGCAAAAGCATTTAATTTTGAGAAGGTCCAATTTACCTAATTTTAAGTTGTATATTTGTTACTAGAATAAAAATTAATGAAAAATTATCGTATAACTATACAACACAGTGATCCCTAATGTAAACAGTGGACTATAGTTAATAGTACAATTATAATAACATTCTTTCATCAATCGTAATAAATGTGCCACAAACAATGCAAACTATTATTAGGGGATTATATGGGAACTCTGTATTTTCTGCGTGGTTTTTCTGTAAACTTACAGCTTCTCTAGTAAAAAGAAAGATTGCCCTACATGTAACAGCTACATACAGAATGTTATAAAATAGTCCTTGGTTTTACAATGATAAATGAAAAACATTTAAATTCTCCACTTGAAAAAAATAGTTCTTAAAATAGTCACACACTGGTAAGAAATTGTTCTGGTTCAGTCTGTAGAACACATAGACTTCCTTTCTTCCTTCTTTATTTCCTACCTTCTTTACCCCAAATCCCCACCCCAAGCTTAACAAGTAATTTTATTAGGCATCCATTTGCTTGTGCCATCCTCCAATCTGAGATGCCATTTTACAGAGACTCTTAACATACTCAAGATGGAGAGGAAAGGAACACAAAAAAGAAATATGCCTTTCTTCACTTTAATATCACCTGCCCAATTTCCTGACCTCAAATATCATTTTCCACATGATCTCAAAATTTGGAATTTTACCAGAGTGCTGAGTACCTTTCTCTATAGCCATAAAAAGCACATTTCCAAGAAAAGTGTTTGTATTTGATGTTTTGATAAGCAATTGTCTTTCATAAATAAAGTTAAAGAACATTTTCTTTTTCTTAGATTATTTTTTACAGTAATATAGTTAATTTTTCCACTAAATAGATTGTCCTTACTTTGCTTCAAACAGCTTTATAAAATGAAAGAGAACTTGAAAGTTGCTGTTTTACCCATAAAGTCTACAAATAAATTTTCTGACACTGCAGAAGGAAAGATGTTTTCTGTTTTGCCCTTCTCGTTTGATGGGCTTTGTGGAAGTTAATAATGTCATTATTGATTGATAACTAATTTTTCTGGCCCTCTCTTAGGATATTTTGCACGAGTTCATGGTGTCAATCAGCTTATAAAGGCATTTCTACAGAAGACAGAATGTCAATGTCAAATTGTGAACCTTGGGGCTGGGATGGATACTACCTTCTGGAAATTAAAGGTAAATGAGATTCCCCCTCATTTCTCTAATTGTTTAAATTTATCTTTTTGAAGAAGTTCTCTTGATTAAATATGTATTAAAGATATGCTGTGAACAAACAGCCTTTCACCTGTTCCTACCTGTACCATATTTTTTCCCCCATCCCCCTTTTGACAGGAATTTGCATTGTTTCAAATCATTTGTTATTGCAAACAGGGTTATAATAAATATTCTTGTGTACATTTCCTTCTGCATGTGTGGAAATTTATTAGGAGGAAAAATTCCACCAGTGCAATTGCTGAGACAAAGAGCATATATATTTGTAATTTTTATAGTAACTAAGATTTTATTGTTAGCTAATGGTGTCACAGGTAAAATTCAGGGATTTGCAAGTCTGAGTGATAATAGTACAATGCAAAAACCCTTTTATACTGATTTCCTGATTTGATCCCATAAGTTCCCCATTAGGAACCAAGAGCAGATATGATTACACTCACTCACAGAGAAAAGAATTTAGACATAGTTAGTGGCAGAGCCAGGACTAAAGCTCTGGTCTTTGACTCCCGGGCTGGGTTTTACTGCTAAATCTTTTTCCTACAAGGACCTCACTAATTGCTTTTTTCTTTTTTGTAGGTTTGTGCAGATTTGCTTGGTTCTTTAATCAGTTTGGTCACATGGCAGTATTGGGTACGTGCATTCCCCCAGATTTTTTCCAGGCATGGACCATGATAAATTAGAGTGAATGGGTGTAAATTAACCTGCCTATCTATTTTGTCCCTAATCACCTCACTTGATAAGAAGGTCATTGGTCATTAGTGCCAGCTACCTTTTTCTTAGGAAATCAATGACCTCAGCATGGTCTTCGTATTGTTTGACTCTGTCTTCTTCGTTTAGGGTAAGGTAACTAATATTTAAGAAGTGGTTTTGCATACATGCCCCTGTAAATAACCGTGAGAGCTCTGGGAGGGGGTTTTACACACATGGGGAAAATGGGGCTCTGAGAGGTTGTGTCTTCTCTGGGATTGTACAGCCAGTGACATTTGAATGTGGAACAGACTTTGGATTCCAGTTTTTCAAACTCCAAATTCCTTCCTCTTTCGTCTATACATAATCCCTATGATTGTTCAGGGGCATCTTTTGGGCAACTTCCCTTTTTCTGTAGCTCTAATGTGCCTTTGTAATGGAGTATCCATGGCATGGTATAAGAAACTGGAACCGAATGCAGTGTAGTAGAATGTATATCAGTGTTAACAGAGATCCTCAAGGTATCTCTCTATTTGACTTGAAACTCTTTTGACTTTGTCGTGTTTTTTTCCCATCTTGTAGGTGGGGTTAATAATTAATGAATTATAATTTATATTTCTGAACAAGGTTCACAGAGGCTTAGTACCCCTTCTAAGAACAAGGTCTCTCAGTAGCAAGGAAAGAGAATTACACAATGTCTCAATGTCTTTGTAAAACTTTTTTTTTTGTTTATTTGGTGATTATATTGGTCTGAAATGTTTTTTTTTATTGAAAGCCTCCCCTCCCTTTTTTTTTTAATATTATGCTTCCTTGCTCTTATAGAGCAGCAGTTGGCAAGTAATAGTCCACAAGCCAAATATGGCCCACTGCATATTTTTGTTAATACAGTTTTATTGGAACACAGCCATGCCCATTTATTTATGTATTGTTTGTGGCTGCTTTTGTGCTACAATAGCAGAGTTGAATAGTTGCCACAGAGACTATCTGACCTGCAAAGCCCAGAATACTTACTATCTGGCTCTTTTTAGGAAAAGTTTCCTCATCCCTGTTTTGGAGATATATGTGTTTCTATAAAATATTTGACTTGTCTTTCACCTAACTTCCAGGTGAGATGATCCACTGGTTTTATCAGCAGAGGCTTAGCTGTGAGTCACAGGCCACATGGTGCCACTGCTCTGAGCTCCTTCTATACCAGCTCAGAGGACCAAGACTCTTTGGACAGTTGAAGACTCCAACATTCTGGAATAGGGCAAGCAGAAGGGAATCAGGAATAGGGCAAGAAGAAGCCCATATTTTCATGAAGAAGAATAAAAGGGTGAATGAAACTCTTAAGGGGCCTCAGTATCTAGGTGTCTATTGGATTTTCTTTCCTCCATGGATCTAAGTACACCCTAAGCCCTAGAAGAAGCAGTCTGAATTATGCCGCTGTGAAGCAGTCAGTCATGCTAGATTCTCCTGTAAGTCTGAGCAATACCTTCATGCCTGTTCCTGTCCTCCCTCATGGAGTGATTTCCAGTCTGGATTGTCTTCCATGTCTCCCAGTGACATGCAGGCTATTTGTCCTAGTTGTTAAATGGGAGTTGAAGGTCCAGAGTAGAAAATTACAGTTCAGGCATTGCTTGCCAAGGTTATTTTGCCCCTTTCTCAAAGCCAAGAGAGAGGCTGCTTCTTAAAATCCCAGACATGCTTTTTGGAAGATTTTCTTCCATAAGACCTCTTATTCAGAATTCTTATGAAGATCAAGTGAACTAATGCATGGGAAAACTCTTTGAAAAGTAAGAAGTCTTAAACAAGATATAGGATACTATGTTATCCTGCATTCATTTGTTTTAATTGTTCTCATTGTCTTCTGAAATGTTAGGCTCTCCTTAAGTTATAGTCCTTAAAACGTATTGTAGGGAAGCGAATGTGGCTCAAGCGATTGGGCTTCCATCTACCATATGGGAGGTCCAGGGTTCGTTTCCCGGGGTCTCGTGAAAAGCAAGCTGGCCCGAGTGGAGAGCTGGCCCACATGGAGTGCTGGCCCACACGGAGAGCTGGCGCAGCAGGGTGACACAACAAGAGGAGACAGAAGAGAGACAGTGGGAGATGCAGCAGACCAGAGAGCTGAGGTGGCCCAAAAGATTGAGCAGCCTCTCTCCACTCCAGAGGTTCCCAGGATCAGTTCCTGGTGCCTCCTAGAGAGAAGACAAGCAGACATAGAAGAACACACAGAGAGTAGACAGCGAGCGCAAAAGCAACAGGGTGGGGGTGGGAGGATATAAATAAATAAATAAAATCTTAAAAAAAAAAGCTATTCTAGAATTTCTTATTAAAAGTTATTTCTATATATCCACTGAACTTATTCTCCAAAATCTTCTAAATAGCCCTACTCTGCAGATAGGCAGGTATGTACTGGAACTCTAAGTATCAACAGCTGAGATTCGTAGAATCCAGGTCTCCTCTGATATGTCAGGAATCTGTCTTCTTTTTTTAAATAAATAAACCCCAGTCCATATCCCTTGGGATTTTAACTGAGTACCAGTTTCCATATGGGTGGGGGTAGCTGGATGTCACATGCCTGATGCTTGCCCTTAAGGATCAACTTCCATCATGCTTGCCTCAGGGCCCCTAATGAATCATCTATCCTCTATAACTTTTCACCATCTCTTATTACTGTCGACATAAATAGTTTCCTTAACAAGTCAGAAGCAAGGGTATTATCCTTGACCCCTCCTTCTCCTTTGTACTAACATACATCAAACAAGCCATCACCAAATTTTGGATATCGGCAATTTTCTTTCTTAATTATTTCTATATATCAAGAAATGTAAATGCAGATGGGGGTGGGGGAGTAGGGGGGTGTCAAAAGAGTACCAGGGGATGATGCCCGAATGATAGACCGAGTTATGGAGCACCTTGTTTCTTGATAAAGCTTAGAGGGCTGAAGAGAAGCTGAGGCAACATGTAGTGTGTAGTTGGAAGAAATCAGGAAGGTGTGTTGTTATAGTCTCAGTAAGAGGTGATAGTGCTGAGGAGGAGCAATGGATTCCAGAATAGTCATTGGGGTTGAGTGATTGGTTGGTGGAGAGGATACAGAATAGTAGGATGATAAGTGAGTGATTGTGTACATGTTATAGCTGCCAACTAAACTAGGAAGGGCAGGAGAGGAAAGCTGGAGTCTGTGTGTGTGTGTGTGTGTGTGTGTGTGTGTGTGTGTGTACGATGTATGGTGAGTGGTTACTCTCTTCTTACTGCAGCTCACAGTAAGAAATAAATGTTACATTCCAAGCCAGGACCCAAAATATGTACCTAAATCTGTAAATAGATATATACCAATAATAAAGGTACACACATGACGTTACTAAGGGCAGGCCCCATTTTGACTGCCACACATGTATTAGTCATGGATCCACAATCCATGAGGTATTATCATTTTCTCCATTTTTCAGATGAGGAAACCTTCATGCAGAGCATCTAGTGACTTTCCCAAGGCCTCAAAGCAAATCGGTGGCAGAGCCTGGATTTGAAATCTGACCCTCTGGCTCCAGAGTGTCTGGTCTTTACCTCTACCATTCATCGCTGTAATAGAAAAAAAGAAATACTTCACAAAAATCCTATTTACTCTACTACATGTGTTGCTTTCTGATAATTTCATTTATTCTTTTTCATCTGAAAAATACTGGTCAAATTCCACTACATTAATTTCTTGGCCATCTCTAACAGATCTCAAGCTGGTTTTGAAAAAGTACCTTGTATTTCCTATTTCCAGAGCACCTCCTAACTTCTCTCCATCTCCATCCCAGCTGTCACTGCCCTAGTTTAGGCTCACCATTACTCCTTGCCAAGATGAGTACAGTGTCCTCCTGTGTTTTTCCTGCATCCATTCTTGTTTCCCTCACATCCATTCACTATGCTGAGACCAAAGTAATATGGAAAATAAATTTCTGACCATATCCTTCTCTTGATTTATAATCCTTAATTTCCTTATAGTTCTTAGGTGCCTAGTGCTTGGCATATCAAATGTAATTATTAAATACATGAGTTAATACATAATTATAAAGACTATTCTGTGTTTTATTCCAGGATGAAAATCTTCTCCCAAGTAAATATTTTGAAGTTGACTTTCCAATGATAGTCACAAGAAAACTGCACAACATCAAGTAAGTAAGTGGCTTTGGTTGGAAGAAAAATAGCTAGGTAGAATTCAGAATTCTCATTAGATGGGAAGTTTGATGCTACAGACCTCATGTTAGAGCACTGCTCTTCTTTGATCTAACTCTTGACTCTCTCTCACCTAGGACTCTCATTCTTGCTTGTCTTGCAGTCTTTGAAATGAAATATACCTTCCCTCATGACTCTCCTATGCATTAATATAATTTCTCTGAACATTTAAAAAATGACATATATTAGTATAATAATCTGAATTTTGGGGTGGCTTGTTTATTCTTTTATCCCCAGGGCATAGAAATGTACCTGGCACAGAATAAGTGTGCAGGAAATATATTTTTGCATGAAGAGTGGGGGAGTGCAATTAATTACTTACTATGTCTGGGATATTATAAGGGTCCATCTATGTCCAGTTTTCAAGTCCAAACTTGTAGATGACAAGTTTGCTAATCTTTCCTGAGAGCTTTTCTTTGCCTAACACCTTGTTAAGTGCTTCACTTGGACTGTCTCATTCAGTGCCCACAGTAGACTCTTGAATTAAGTGCTATTATTATCTCCTTTTTACAATTGAGGAAACTGAGGCTCAAATTAATTTGCCTAAGATCATGTAACTAGAAAGGGGTAGAATAGAGATCGAAACCCTAACTCCAAGCCCAAGGTCAAGGTTACTCAGTTGTTTTAACCCATACTTCCTCCCCTTTTTAAAAGTAAAAATACCTAATTCTTCCATTAAAAACAATTTTAATATGCATAAAAATTTCAGCTTGTCTTTTAGAATTGTCTAATCCTCACAAATTGGAGATAGTTTTCAAGCTTTTTTTCCTAATTTATCCTATTGAAACTATGTTTTTCTCCCTTCCCTAATATAAAATTATATTTTATATTAAATATTATTTTTATATGCTATATGGTGATTCTGATGCTCAGGGATCTGCAAAGTATTACTAACCTTGTTAGAACTCTAAAGGAAATAGGAGTAAATGGGCTCTAAGTTAAGCCCAATGGTAGTCTCCTGGGTGATTAGCATTAGTGTTTGATTGTTGAGACATTGAAATTGCCTCTCTGATTTCTAATTTTTTGCATATTCTGGATTGGGGTATGTATCAAATAAATTTTTCTGAAGTTTAGGTCATTGTAAGAGTCAATTTTTTTTTTTTTTTTTTTTAGTTATCCATGAGAAACTAATTATCTTAACATTTTTGTTTGTCTAACAGAAGCAAGAACTAGAGAGGACCTGAAGAACACTGGACCATCTAGAAAATTCTAGCTAGCCTAACTTTAGCTATTTCTAAGTCTACTTTATAATCAGTTTTTTATTTGATATCAGATGATGAATACATTGCTTACCTGACCTAACCTGAGACCTTCTAAATCCACTGTCTAGAACTAAATGTAATAAAACAAAATGCCTTTCAGGGTAGCCTTTGCTTTGAACAGTAATAGTGTATATTTGTCATTTTCATAGAGGGTGTCCGTTTTTGCAGTTGCTGCAAAAACTGCTTGACTCATCTTTCTCCTCTTTCCCATCTTCCCCTAGATTCAAGCCTCCCCTATCAAAACCCATCATAGAATTACATTCAGAGGACACATTTCAAATGGGCAAGTATCCTTAACCTAAGTAATACATTGTGGACAGTGTAAGTACTTTTGCTTTCCCCCTTTTCTTTTTAAACACGTGTGTACATGAGGTGTTATAGTGTATACGTCTGATGACACATTTATAATTCTATCTCAGCAACCATGAAAAAACTTAAACTTTTTGTATGACTCTTCTTAGATATCTGTAGTCCCTGATCTTTTTTGTTTTGTGTTTTGTTTTTTGTTTTTAAACCAATTTATTAAAGTATATCATTCATACATGAACTTCCATAAACTGTAAGTGTTCAGTAAACATTGTGAACTTACAAAACAAACATGCATAACATCAAGCAGAGCTCCCACACATCACCTGCCTACAAACACTCTGCATTGTTGTGAAACATCTGTTAACAAATCATGAAAGAGCATGGTCAAAGTATTACTACTAACTATAGTCTGTATCTTCCTCCCCTATACATTTTTTTTAAGGATTTATTTTACTTTTATCCATTTTTACCTCCCCTCCTCCCGTTTTTGCTGTTTCTGTGTCCATTCGCTGGGCAACTCTCTGTGTCCGTTTCCTGCCCTCTCTTATCATCTTTCTCCTCCTGTCTTCACTGGGATTCGATCCTCGGAACCTCCGATGTGGGAGAGAGACGTCCTACCACCTGCACTACCTTAGTTCCTGGTTTTTCAGTGCATCTTGTCTTGGCTCTCCCTTGTGTCCATCTCCTGTTACATCATCATCTTGCTGCGTGGCTCACAGGGCCTGATGGCTCACCTGCACGCAGGGTCTGGTGGCTTACCCGGGGCCTGGCGGTTCACCCATGCGTGGGGCCTTCTGGTTCACCCGTGACCTGACGGCTCACCCACGCACGGGGCCTGGCGGCGCACCTGCGCATGGGGACTGGTGGCCCACACGCATTCTATATTTTTCTTTTTTTATTTTTACCGGGAGGTCCCGGGGATCGAACCCAGGTCCCTCCATAAGGGAGACGGACACCCAACCACCCGAGCCATATCCGTCCCCCTGTTAAATCTCTTAAGGTTGACCAAAGTTACCCAAAATTACAGTCTTTTCCCATACAGGATGGTCATGTAATAAATCAGGCTTAGTTTATCACCAGCATTCTAAAAACCAGACCTAGGGAGAAAAACTAGGTCTGGGGACACATGCATGGTTTCTAATATAGCAAATGTTTGGCCTACACTGATTATCACAAAATCAGGACAGCGAGAATATTTGCATGTAGTCCCTAATCTTAATGCTTTTTTTAAAAAAATCTCGTGGGAAAAAACTTCAATTTCCATCTTTCCTGGGAAAAATCAGAAGATCTGGCAACATTAGACTTAACTCCTACATGATAATAATTGAGTTGAGGCAGCCTCAGTTGCGGGGGGTCATGCATTTTCCAGTTGGCTCTTTTCCTACCTCTCTATTGTTTTATGCCTAACCTGTTTCACTTATATATATTTACCTGCTTTACCCTGTAGTCACTTTTCTCTCCCTCAGCATTTAATTATGAAAAATTGTTTTCTCCCTTCAGTATTTAATTATGAAAAATTTCAGACAGAACAGAAAATTGGAAAAAATTGTAAGGCCCACACCCATATAAGCACAACCTAGGTTTTTACTGTATTGCACATCTGTCTATTTATGTTGTTATCTAATTAGCAGAGCTCTTATTATTGATGCATTTCAAAGTAAGTTGTAGACATTAGTACACTTTACCCCATGAACACTTCTGCATACATGTCCTTAACTAGAATTGAAAATATGTTTACAGTTTTGGTTTTTTTAAAATAAAATTTATATACATTAATATGTATAATTTGGTAAGTTTTAGCAAGTAAATATACCTGTGTAACACAAACCACTTGAAGATACAGATTATTACCATCATCTAGAAACCTCCCTCATGGCCATTCTCCATCAATTCCTGCTCCATCTTCCAAAGGCAATAAGTTTTGTGATTTTTTTCTAGCATAGTTTGTGCCTGTTTTAAAACTTCCATTTAAATGGATCATGTAGAAGAGGGGTTTTAAACTATGGCCATGGGCCAAATTTAGTCCTTGTCCTGTTTTTGTAAAGCTCATGCATAAAGAATGAGTTTTACATTTTTATTGTATTATTTTAAAGAAACTAACCAAGCAAGAATATGTGATAGAAACTGTATATATGTTTCCCTCAAAACCTGAAATATTTCATTTCTGGCCCTTTACAGAAGAAGTTTGCTGATCTCTGGTATAGAATATATTCTCTTCTGTCTGGCTTTATTCACTCACCAAAGTGGTTTTTAGTTTTGTCCATAATGTTGCATGTATTAAAATGATGTTTCTTGTTACTACTAAGTATTCCTTTGTATTGATGTACCACAGTTTGTTTAGCCATTGTCTGTTTGGTGGACACCAGATATGTTTGTATTTTTTGACTCTTACAACTACAGCTGATTTATACATTCAAATACAGGTCTTTGTGTAGACATATGCTTTTTTCCTGTTGAAGAAATAATTAAGAGTAGAATTGCTGGAGCCAAGAGGAAGAGCATTTGTTTAGTTTTATGAGGAACTGCCAGACCAACATATACCCTCAAAGTATGAGATTTCTAGTTGTTACCACAAACTCGTCAATTCTTATTTTCAGATTAAAAAGTATAGCCAAAACAAACAAAACCCAAAATGAGTAGAGGGAAGGAAATAACAAAGATTAGAGGCAAGATAAATGAAATAGAGTATTTTAAAAATTTAATCAACAAAACCAAAATTTAGTTCTTTAGAAAGATCAATAAAATTGACACACCTGACAGAGAATAAAAGACATTTTTAAAATAGATTGTTTGTCTTTTTATTGTTGAGATGTAGGATTTCTTTTTTCTGGATATTAAACTCTTATCAGATATCTGGTTTCCTAATATTTTTTCTCCCGTGGAGTAGGTTGGCTTTATACTTTCATGATAAAGTCCTTTGATGAACAAAAGTTTTTAATTTTGACGAGGTCCCATTTACCTAATTTTTCATTTGTTGCCTGTGCTTTAGGTATAAAGGCTAAGAAACCATTGCCTAACAGAAGATTGTGAAGAGCTTCCATTCATTTTCTTATAGGAGTTTTATAGTCCTAGTTCTTATATTTAGGTCTTAGATCCATTTTGAGTAAATTTTAGTATATGGTGTGAGGTAGGTGTTTACCTCAGTTCTTCTGCTCATGGACAACCAGTTTACCCAGCACCATTTGTTAAAGAGACTGTTCTTTCCCCACAGAGTGGAATTGGTGGCCTTGTCAAAAATCAGTTGGCCATAAATGTGAGGTTTGATTTCTGAACTCTCAATTCAATTCCATTGGTCTATATGCCTGTCTTGATGCCAATACCATGCTGTTTTGATTACT
Organism: Cabassous unicinctus; assembly: GCA_029593785.1. Classification (NCBI taxonomy): domain Eukaryota; kingdom Metazoa; phylum Chordata; class Mammalia; order Cingulata; family Chlamyphoridae; genus Cabassous; species Cabassous unicinctus. Next base: position 17,098 of record JAQZBX010025691.1, on the reverse strand, counting down.
CTGGCTTTGTAATTTGTAATAAGTTTTCAGATTGTGAAGTATGAGTTCTCCAACTTCATTCTTCTTTTTCAAGATTGCCTTGGCTTTTCAGGGCCCCTTACCCTACCATATGAATTTAATGATAGGCTTTTCAATTTTGGCAAAGAAGGCCGGTGGAATTTTGATTGAAATTGTGTTGAATCTATAAAGTGCTTTGGGTAGAATTGACATCTTAATATTTAATATTCCGATCCATGAACATGAAATATCTCCCCATTTATTTAGGTCTTCTTTGATTTCTTTTAGCAATGTCTTGTACTTTTGTGCATATAAGTCCTTTACATCCTTGGTTAAATTTATTCCTAGAATTTCATTCTTTTAGTTGGTATTGTAAATGGAATTTTTTTTTCTTGATTTTTTGTTCTAGTTGTTCATTGCTTGTGTATAGAAATGCTACTGATTTTGGGGTATTGATCTTGTACCCTCATTGCCTGTATATAGAAACACTATTGATTTGAGTGTATTGATCTTGTACCCTACCACTTTGATGAATTCATTTATTAATTCTAGAAGCTTTGGTTTTTTCAGGGTTTTTTCTATATAGAATCGTGTCTTCTGCAAATAGGGAAAGTTTTACTTCTTCCTTTCCAATTTGGATGCCTTTTATTTCTTTCTCTTCCCTAATTGTTCTGGTACATTGAATAACAGTGGTGACAGTGGGCATTCTTGTCTTCTTTTTTATATTGCAGGGAAATTTATCAGTATTTCACCATTGAATATGATGTTAGCTGTGGTTTTTTCATAGATGCCCTTTATTGAAGTTGTATCCTTCTATTCCTGTTTTTCTAAGGATCATTATCAAGAAGCGTGCTGGATTCTGTCAGGTGCCTTTTCTGCATCTAGATCATGAGTTTTTTTTTCCATTTATTTTTTTTTCTGTTAATATAGTACAGTGGTTTGAAGTGTATCTACACCAGAAAAACATGTTCTTAAATCTAATCCATTCCTGTGTGTGTGGACCCAATGTAAGTAGACCGTAGACCTTTTGATGAGGCTACTTCAGTTAAGGTGTGACCCCATCTCATTCAGGATGAGTTTTAATCCTATTATTGAGTTCCTTTATAAATGGAATGAATTCAGAGAGAGAGAGAAAGCTGTAGAATGCAAGAAGCTGAAATCAGCGAAACCCTGAAGAGACGGGAGAGACCCAGAGACCAGCAGGTGCCTTCATATGCTTTGCCATGTGACTGAAGAGCAAGGATCACTGGCAGCCAGGCACAGAATGCTGGTCTTTGGGAAGAAAATATTGCTTTGATGATGCCTTGATTTGGACATTTTTACAGCCTTGAAACCCTGAGCAAATAAATTCCCATTGTTTAAACTGAACCATTTCATGGTATTTGCCTAAGTAGCCTAGAAAATTAAAACTTGTGGTGTATTACATTTATTGATTTTCTTATGTTAAACCACCCTTGCATACCTGTGGTGAATCCTACTTGATCATGATGTATAGTTCTTTTGATGTACTGTTGGATTCAGTTAGTATTTTGTTGAGGATTTTTGCATCTATATTCATCAGGGATGTTGGTCTGTTTTTGTCTTATCTTGTATTATCTTTATCTGTCTTTGGTATTTAGGTGATGTTGGCCTCATAGAATGAGTTAGAGAGTGTTCCCTCCTCTTCAATTTCTGGAATGTTTGTAAAATTCCCTTGTGAAGCTATCAAATTAGGTAGAGAAGGTGAATGGTTCAAAATGAAGCTGAAGATGGCAATAGGGTCTGTATCATGCAGACCCTTGTGGGCCATGCTAAGAATTTGGAACTCTGTCTTAAGGGAAGTGGAAAACTGTTAATCGCTTCCCCAACACGTGTACTTCTTTGTAGCATTCACCACACTTGTCCTGTTCACTATTCATCTTCGCTGTTGGATTATAAGCCTCAAGAAGGCAGGGATCATGTCTTCTTGTTCATCAGTTTATTCCCAAAACTTGGCTCAGTACCCCATATGTAAGGAGAATGCAAAAAGCATTGGAATGACAGATACAGGCCATTATATATCCTGCCATAACCTACAGAATTGAGTGGGAGAGAGTGTAAATTACAATGTAAACCATAATCAATGATGTGTGGCAGTGCTCCAAAATGTGTTCATCAATTGCAATAAATGAACCACATTAATGAAAGAAGTTGTTAATGTGGGGAAAAGTGGGAGGTGTGGGGAATGGGGGCATATGGGAATCCCTTATTTTTTTTTTTTTTATGTAACATTTTATGTAACCTAAGTATCTTTCAGAAAAAATAATATATATATGTATATCTTTTAAAGCATTTGATGGGTAAAGAGATAAACAGATGAATGAATGAATCCTCTGTGTGGTCCAGAAATCTACCTGAGGCTGTCCCCATTTTATAACTTCTTTTTTTATTTTTTAAACTATAGTATCTTAGAAAACCTAAGGACCTAAAAGAACATTTTGCAGTCTTTAATAATTATAAGTCTGTCCCTGAAGACATGGAATGGTTGGGATTGATGGGATTCACTATTGGCCCACAGTGTTTAGGAAAACATCTCTCTTGAAATGAATACATGGAGGTGATGAAAGCGATCATTAGTCAGATGGTCAGATGATACACTGGCACTGTGGAGTCACTGTGTGTTTGTGTGTGTGAGTGGTGTATGTGTCTATCTGTAACTACTGTATTACATTGTGTAAATCTTCAACTTTCTTCTGCCTTTTCTAGGTTAAGGAGATATACTGTATGAGCTTCCTGAAGCAGATAATTAAAGCCTATATCAGTTAGCTTTTCTTCTGTAATAAACCACCACAAAACATGTGGCTTAAAACAACAATCTATTCAACTCCTAATTCTGTAGCTTGGCAATTAGGTTTGGGCTAATTTGAGTGGACTTCTCAGCTAGGTTCATTTAAGCACCTGCCTGGATTTTAAAATGTGTGGTTTTCTCTTCACAGAAGATTTCACACTATTTACCAAGAATTGAGCTGTGCTAGAGTGTCCCAACCTTTCTCAGTTCACAGTGCCTTAAGTGTCTCAGTAATTTTTTCTTGGTGCCCTTAGGCCACAAAACAAAACAAAAAAAAAACATAGTAGTTCTGTTTATAAAGTAGTTGGATTAAAATGTCGTAATAAATATGTCCTAATAATTTCCTAGCCATTTGAAAAAATAATAAACTTTGAAAGAACAAATATTTTTATTTCATTCTTAAATAGCCACAACTACTAGTTATTAATGTTGGACACTACACTACTTCACCATATATCAAGTTGGACACTGCCATCTTCATTTTCTGTCGCACATGTCTCTCATGGTACTTGCTTTTTTTTTTTTTAGTTCAAGGTTTACAAAAAATCATGCAGAAAGTACAGAGTTTCTATATACCCCTGCTTATACACACAGTTTAGTATTCAGTGCCACTGTGAACATTGGTGTGCAAATATCTGTTTGAGTCCTTGCTTTCAGTTCTTTTTGGTATGCAGTTAGAGGTGGAATTGTGGGTCATATGGTAATTCTTTACTTTCTGAGGAACCACCAAACTGTTTTCCACAGTGGTTACAGCATTTTACATTCTCAAAAACAATGAATGAGTGTTCCTATTTCTCCACATCCTCTCCAGCACTTGTTTTCTGTTGTTTTTTTTAAATAGTGTCCATTCTAGTGAGTGTGAAATGATATCTTATTGTGGTTTTGATTTGTGTTTCCCTAATGATTAATGATGTTGATCATCTTTTTTATTAACCTATGTCTTTTATTTTTCATATATATATTTAATATTTTTATTTTTAAAGGCGCTTTAGATAATATAATTGTTACATCAAAAATACAGGAGATTCTCATATATACCACCCCCTCCCCCTCCCGCACTTTCCCACATTAACATCATTCATTAGTGTGGTACATTTGTTTCAATTGATGGACACATATTGAAGCATTGTACTAGCCAAGGACTATAGTTTACATTATAGTTTACACTTTGCCCTGCACAATTTTATAGGTTTTGACAAAATGTATAAAGGCCTGTATCCATCATTACAATGTCATGCAGGACAATTCCAATGTCCCAAAAATACCCCCATGTTGTACCTATTCTTCCCTCTCCCTCCCCTCAGGACCTCTGGTGTCCATTGCCTTGTATCAATGATACAAGCTCTTCTTGTATCTTGTATCTTGTATCTTGTATCTTGCTTGTATCAATGATACAAGCTCTTCCATTGCTAGAATAATCACGTCTACTTTAGTCCATAGTTGTTTTCCACCCTTATGTTTGTTCATTCCTCAATCTTGAGGATATGGGGATGGTGATGTTCACCCTGTCTCTGATTGAGAAAGGGCTTAGATCCCATGGGACAGATGGATGGAACTGTATTGCTTGCAGTTGCAGACACTCTGCTTCCTGGGATGGGCGTTGTCCATCATCATCCTTTTGTTACTTGTCCTGGGTGAGTCCAGTGAACTAGTGAGTAGATGTTGCAACTCTGCTGAGATTCAGGGCTCAACCAGCATGTGAACAGACCAAAGATTTAAGTCTCTGGGGCATATATTTAATAAGTATAGTGTTAATTACAGGTTCAAGTAAAAGGGGCAGAAGAGCCGTGTGTAGGGAAATTATAAAAGAGTCTAACTCTGTTACATTGGGGAGCATATATTCCAAAAGTAAGGTCCATTGACAGGGTGCCAGATTCCAGATTGTCTGCCCAGTATATAGTGTCTAGATATCTCTGAGCTCTCAGGAACCCCGCTGTTTGAGGCACTGTTTACTGTGGCAGTCAATGAGATCCTGCTGAGACATGGATAAGCATAACCTCTGGAGTAACCTCCTGACTCACTTTGAAGTCTCTTAGCCACAAGAACTCATTTGTATTTAATATTTCCCCCTTTTGGTCAAGGTCTTTTTCCAGAGTCATCGCTAGTTGGTGCTTGGTAATAATCCCTCGGTGCCAGGGAGGCCCATGGGGAGTCATGTCCCACCCTGAGAGAAGGTAGTGTGTGTATAGGCTGAGTTTGGCTTAGAGATAGGCCACATTTGAGCAACAAGGAGGCCTTCAGGAGGTAACTTAGGCAATATATAATACTAGGCTAAGTTTCAATTTCACAAGAAAAAGTTCATAAGTAAAACCAACAATATCAAGGGCCTGGCATAATGGTCTGTCCTCCTTCACTAGGCAATGCCCATGTACTTAGGGGATTCTTGCTTCTCTATTTGAGAATGTAGTAGTACTTCCCAGGATGGGAATTCAGTATTCTTTCGGTTATTGTGTGAAAGTCCACCTACCGAGACAACGCCCCATGACTACTTGAACATACTCGTATGCCATAGAGTCATGCCACAGGTGCACCTCTCCCCACATATCCCCCCATCACTGACACCCTGCACCAGTAATCCTCCCCTGCCACAGTTGTGACCCTTCTGTGATCCTAAACCTCTACAAAAACAAAGCCAAAAAATAAAAAAATAAGAAAATTAATAATAATTAAAAATAACAAAATACAAATATAAATTTAAAAAATAAAATTTAAAAAGTGTTTTTCATTGTATCTTTCATCACTGTAAGATCTGTTGTCTTTTATGTACAGTGACAGTTTCTTCTGTATGTTCCCCCAGTGTCTTTTTTTTTTTTTCCACTTTATCTTCAAAGAAGCTTTAGCTTACAGAAAAGGCACATAGAAAATATACCCAAACCCCTCCTACTCTCCCCCATTAATAACATTTTACGTATGTATGGTACATTTATTACAGTTGATGTACAAATATCGAAGCATTGCTATTAACCATGGTCAGTGGTTTACATTATGGTCTGCATTTTGCCTGTACGCTTTTATAGGTTTAGACAAAATTTAAAATGGTCTGTATCTGTCGTTGCAAGATCATGCAGAAGAGTTCCAATGACCTGAAAATGCATGTTCCATTTATTCTCTCCTTCTGTTCCCCTCCCCTCAGAACCTATGGTAACCATTAAGTTTCAATTTTTGAAGAATAAGGTTCATAGTTACATGCAGTAATATGGCGGGCTTGGCATATTGGTCTGTTTTCTTTTATTAGGCACTGCCTATGTTCTGGAGAGATTCTTGCCCCTCTAATTTAGAACACAGCAGGACTCCCCAGGATGGGAGTTTAATATTTTCTTGTTTATTGTATGGGTCTCCACCCACTGAGATAACATACTATGACGAGATGAACACTTACGTAATCCATAGAGGCATGCCCCAGGTGTGCCCTATCCCACATATCATCCCACCCCCGACACCCTACAACAATAATCCTCCCCTGCCATATTTGCCAGAAGAACATTCCCACCATTATGGTTTTAACTACAGACCTGCAAATCCCGTAAATTCACCTGTTCCTTCCTCCAACCCTCCCCCCAGTTCCATGGATAATCCAACCCAAGCCCCTACCCTACTCCCCCTCATGTTCCTGCACCCTCGAGCCCAATCACATCACTGTACCACTATCACTCCCATCCACTGCCCAACAACCCCCTTCCACCTTAGCATAGATTTTGTCCATATTGAGCATCAGCTCACCACCCTCTACTCCCTTTTTGTCTCCTGATAGCCTATTTTCTAGATTCTACCTCTGTGAGTCTGCTCAATTTGCTTAGGTCAAGTCAGTGAGGTCATGTAATATTGCTGTTGCTTCACTCAACATAAGGTCCTCAAGGTTCATTCATGTTGTTCTGTGTGTTAATACTGCATTCCTTCTTAAAGCTGAGATTGGCCATTGGTGTATCTTCTATAGAGACTTCCATTCAAGTCTTTGGCCCTTTTTTTAATATAATGTTTTTACTAGAGAAGTTGTAGGTTTATAGAAAAATCATGCAGAAAATACAGAGTTCCCAAATAGTGTGGTACCTTTATCACAACTGAATGAAAGAATATTATTATAATTGTACTATTATAATAGCCCATAGTTTACATTAGGTTTCACTCTTTGGGTTGTATAGTCCTATATTTTTAAAGTTTTTATTCTGGTAACATATTTACAACCTAAAGTTTCCACTCTTAAATACATTTAAATATATAATTCAGTGCTGTTAATTATGTTCACAATGTTGTGCCACCATCACTACTATCCATTAACATGACTTTTCCATCACCCCAAATAGAAATTCTGTACCAACTAAACATTAACTCCCCATTTCCTATCCCCACCTTGGCCCCTGGTAACCTGTACTCTAATTTCTGACTCTGTAAATTTGCTTATTCTAGTTATTTCATATCAGTGAAATCATATACAATATTTGTTCTTTTGAGTCTGACTTATTTCACACATGATGTCTTCAGGGTTCAACCATGTTGCTGCATGTATCAGAATCCATTTTTTAAATTGGGTTGTTTGTCTTTTTGTTGTTGAGTTGTAGGATTTCTTTATATATTCTGGATATTTATTGGATATGTAGTTTCCAAATATTTTCTCCCATTCTGTAGGTTATCTCTTTCTTTTGATACACAAAAGTTTTTTTTAATTTTGATGATATCCCATTCATCTATTTTTCTTTTGTTCCTTATGCCTCTGGTATAAAGTCTAAGAATCCATTGATTAACACAAGGTCCTGGAAATGTTTCCCTATGTTTTCTTCTAGGAGTTTTATAATTTTGGTTCTTATATTTAGGTCTTTCATCCATTTGGGATTAATTTTTGTATATGATATAAGATAGGTAGAAACCTTCATTCTTTTGCATATGGATATTCAGTTTTCCCTGCATCATTTGTTGAAGAGACTCTTCTTGACCCATTGAGTGGACTTGGCCTCCTTGTCAAAAATCATTTGGCCAAGATGTGACAGTTTATTTCTGAACTCTCAATTAGATTCCTTTGGGCTGTCCTTATACCAGTACCATGCTATTGCTTTGTAAGTTTTAAAATCGAGACATGTTAGTCCTCCAACATTGTTCTTTTTCCAGAACCTTTTGGCTATTTGGGGCCCTTTACTGTTCCATATAAATTTAATGATTGACTTTTCCATTTCTGCAAAGAAGACTGTTCGAATTTTGATTGGAATTGTGTTGCATCTGTGGGTAGAATTGATATCTCAACAATATTTAGTCTTCCAACCCATGAACACAGAATGGCCTTCCGTTTGCTTAGGTCTTCTGTGATTTCTTTCAGCAATGTTTTGTAGTTTTCCAAGTACCAGTCCTTTACGACCTTGACTAAATTTATTCCTAGATATATGATTCTTTTAGTTGCTCTTGGGTACTTGCTTTTTAATCACAGTAACTGCTGGAAATCCAGCTTCTCAAAGATAAGATATCATTAAAAGGAACATAGAGCAATCTAATGTTGAAACCATGACTGCCTTGAGCTAGTGGTTTGCTGATATCTGATGGGTATGGAGTATTTCTGCTTCAAAATTTAAGTCACATTATGCCCTGTGAGTTTGCTATTCCAGGGAACCTTAGCACACAGTTTGGGAACCTGGTGCTCAGTACTTTAATATTGTCTAGTCATAATCATGTGAGGTTGGCATTGTCCACATTTTATATTTAAAAGAAAAGAGCCCTCAGGTAGTTCCGGAACTTGCTCAGAGTCACGCAGTTAGAAATTGGCAGAATTGGAATTTGAAATTAGAGCTGTTTGAGCCCAAAGCCATATGCTCACTTCTCCCGCTTGCTCCCTTCATATTCATTCTTAAGGAACCTTTCATCTTGGAAACTATGTCCTAAATAAAAGACTTTTTAAGATTCCCTTATCAGAAAATAATTAGGACTATTTAAGGATTATTTTTAAACATGTAATATTGGCTTATGTTCTTTGAAATTTTGTATGTATTTTTAATTTAGGGATTCTTAACCTCTACACCATGTTGGGCCAGATAATTCTGTGGTATATTTAGCAGCATCCCTGGCCAGTGGCACCCCATAGTTATGACAATCAAAAACGTCTCTAGCTGTTGTCACATACCCCCTGGGAGCAAAATTGCCCTGGTTGAGAACCACTGTTATAATGCAGTATGAATCAAACATAAATATTAGGATTTTTCTTTTCATTCTGGCAGTGGGTAAACTGATTATTTACTTTGTTTTTTAAATCATACTATGGTGTTATATTTTAGGGGCTTCTCCCTCTTAAATCCTCTTAAAAATCAATCCTCTAAAGAAGTATTGATCACAGAAAGAACTACTGGTAAGAATACAGAGGTTTTAAATCAATGTTAATTGGCTCTCCAGAATTGGGTGAGTATAGGGTGTTCCTTTAGAAAAGAAAGTTCTTCTCTCATGAGTACCACACAAAACACTTTCAATCCCCCCCCCCATTTTTCTCTTATGAAATATGAAATAGAAGAAAGAAAGGGATAGTGGATGTCATTTTGGTGGGTAAGTTATTTTTACCACCATCTCTCAAAAGCATTCCAAATGTTCTATTCTTTTGCTATTCTCATAATAACAAAACCTTATTATTCTCATAATAACATAACCTTGCCAGTGCCAGATTTTATAAAAATGGCATATTTGCAAAGAATAGTAAAACCCCTTTGACCTTGCTCTGAGCCTATGTTCTCCCTAAATACATTCTGATCCCTGTGAAATGAGGATAAGGTATCCTGCAAGGAGAAGAAATGGACCTGCCATTTCTTTGCAGGTTGAATACCCCCGGGTTTAAGAGAAGCAACTAAACCATGATGGTGGTGGTTGTTATTAGAATCATCAAATTCTGTCATTAAAGAGACTCCAGGGCATCTCGTTCAGCACTTTCTGGCATACTGCCAGGTCATGGGTTGTGGGTGCATCTCAAGTCACTGACCCCGTCACCTGTGTTATACCTGGTGTACAAATTTTAGGTGTAATTATGACAATATGCAATATTTGCATTATGTGCTGGCATTAGATTCTAATCTCTGAGTAAGGTAATGTCCCCTCTGAACTACAATGTATAATGGAAATGCATGCTTTATATTATTTTCCTGACTTGTGCCTTGTGGCACCCTGGGGCAGATTTTGGGTTTCCCTGCTTGCCCTTTAGTGCTTTCCTGACCTCTAACAGGCTTCAGGAGATAAGTAGTTTTAGCTCATGATACATGGCCAATGTATTAGGATCAACTAATTAATAATGTGAATATCAAGATAATGAGGAGAAACCATTTCAATATTATAGTTAAACCTTTTCAGCATTTTTCCCTGTGGGATTTCAGAACCAAGGAAACCTGAATTCTTAATAGTGATGCAGGATGGATTTTGGAATTTCAGTTCTTTCAGTGGCTTGTCCCTTTGAGGAAGTTGAGCGAATAATGCTTTGGGAGAACAATCAAGGAATTTTCTTCTTTTTATAATACATATTTTTAACTTTTAATTGAGAACATTTTCAAGCATATACAAAAATATTGTGACTACATCAGTGAACCTCCATGTGCCCATCACTGAGCTTTAACTGTGAACAATACTTGGCTAATCTTATTTCATCCCTACTAGTGGTTCTAAAAGTATAGCCCTCAGAATAATAATGTCAACATCATCTTGTAACTTGTTGGAAATATAAATTCTCCAAGATCTACTGAATCTGAAAGTCAGGAAGTGGGGCCTCTTAATCTGCGTTTTAACAAGCCTTTCAGGTAATTCAATAACTGCCAAAGCTTGAGAACCACTGATCTATTTATACCATTCCATCCTGCATCTAATGGAATATTTTAAAGCAAATTTTATCATTTTATTTGTAAATACTTTTTTAGTACATTAGCTGTTTTTTTAAAAATAATATATCACAAATTGACATGACAGTTACAGAGCAGCCTGCCAACCTGTACAATATTTAATTGGGATTAGCCTTTGATTGCCTAATTCCACTAATATTAACCTATTTTAAAGAAATAAATGGACAGGTGTTTTATGACATATATACAAGGAGCTCATTGCAGTACCTAGGATGGAAAAAAACCTGGGAATACCACATGTCCAATAGTGAGGGATTAGCTACATAAGTTATGTTTTATCCATTCAGTGGAATGCTATAAAGTCATTACAGAAAATGATTGTCCAGATGCTATTGTTAAATAGGAAACACAGTTTTCAAAATAAATATTGGGTGGTCCCATTTTCTTTCCTTTGTATAAGTGTATGTGTGTATATGAGCGAGGGGGAGGGGAGAAAGGGAAAAATAGAGAATGTCTGTGTGTGTGTTGTATATGTGAGTTTAAACATATAGGAAAAAATGCTGAAATGTTCCACAATAGAATACTAATAGTTATCTTTGGAAGGTCTGATGTTGGTTAATTTTCACCCTTATCTATTTTTTTTTTTTTACACTGAACATGTGTTTTTATAATGGGGAAAAGTAATAAAGTTATCTTAATTTTGAAAAGGTCATATCAATTCAAATTATGATCTTTTCCCTTCTTCTTGCATTTGCAGATGGACAAATGTTAGATTCAAAGAGATTTGCCATTATTGGAGCTGATCTCCGAGACTTATCGGAACTGGAGGAAAAACTAAAGAAATGTAACATGAATACACAGTGAGATTTTTTTTTTTAACCTCTTATCCATTTGTGACTCCATCTAATGAGATAAGGCTGATTGGGAATGGAAATGCAGCAGGATACCTATATCCAACTTTTCTTTTCTATGATTTTTATCATCTCATTGTTAAAGTTTTCTGAAACTTTTTTAGGAGCAGTGTTTCTCAAGTCAGATTTCACATCAAAATCACCCATATTCCAGTGAACCTTGTGGTGGATGATGGACTGTAGTTAACAGTATAAATATGAGAATGTTCTTTCATGAACTATAACAAATATATAATACTAATACATGGTATTAATAATAAGGTGGCTTCTGGGAAAACTCTGCCAAATGTAAGATATGGACTATAGTTAGCAGTAATATTTTGATGATGTTCTTTCATCGTTTGTAACAAATGCTCCCCAACAATGCAAGGTATTGGTGGTGGGGTGATGTATGGGAATCCTGTATAGTATATATGATTGTTTTATAAACTCACAACTTTAATAATAATAATAAAACAAAAAACACTGATGCCTAATTTCATAAACAGAGTTTGAGAAGATAATTATAGCATAAAAACATATAATTGCAACATATAAAGAAGGACTGGTATTCAGAATAAAGAATAACTACTGTTAAAAAAAAAAAAGCCCTGTAGAAAACTGGGCAATAGATAACCAGTCAGCTCAAAGAACAAATATGATTATCATATGAAAAGGGCATTTAAACCACAATAGTAATCAGATGATGAAATTCTACTTTACTCCCACCAAGTTGGGAAGAATGTAAAAGTCTAACAACATCAAATGTTGGCAAGAATATGGAGAAAAGGGAATGTTCATACACCAATGGTGAATGTGAACTTGGCACAACTATTTTGAGTTATAATCTGAAAGTATCTAGTCAAATTGTAAATGTGTGTATTAAATGATTTAGCAGTTCTTTAGGAGTGCCTCCATTCTCCCCTCCTCAAGAATGTCTTTCATGTATGCACAAGGAGGATGTTCATTGCAGCCATTGTTTTCAGTAGTAGGAAATTGGAAACAACCTAAATATCCATCAGGAGGACAATGGGTGGATAAAATGTAAAATGAATGACCTAGATAAACATGGAAAAGGCTAAAAAACTTAGTGTTGAATAAAAATAGAAAAAAAAATCAAGTTGGGGAATAATATGCACAATGTGATACCAAGTATGTAAATTCAAACCCCCCAAAATACTATATTTTCATGATTGTATACATGCATTTCAGAATTATTTTTAAAATGAATCAAAGGGATTCACACCAAATTCTTGAGAGCGGGTACCTCAGGGGAGCAGAGGAGGGGGAAATATGATGCATTGTTTTAGTATGATGATCAAAATCAGATTGGAGTTAAGGAGTTAGTGGGAGGTAAAGACATGTAGACCATAAGAAAGATAATACTTTCAAGAATATTTGGGGTGAGTGACACAAGTTAAAGTTTTGGGGAGAAATTAGGGTAAAGGGAATATTATTTTAAAGAATAAATCAAAGACCAAAAGTCAATGACAAAAGAGTAAAGACATTAGCGCATAGAGAAATCATTGCTAGAACAAGGTCCTAGAGGAGGAATGAGGAACATGGACTGAGGTTAACTAGATTTGGAGGGAAGAGAAGGACACATTCTTCTGAGAGGGGAGGAATAATTCTAAGGATAAGAAGCAAATTCAGATGAGCTTTGGGAGAGATGGAGGGGGAGAAGTGTAGGGAATTAAGACCTGTTGATCATTGTAACACACCTGATATTAGTGTGGTGATTGTTATTATCTCTACATTTTGATGTTCCAGTTTAGAATCATCCACCTGGTTACCATTATTAAGATTTACATAGCCCACATGTTAGGGATGGCTGTCACTCCAGCTTAATTTTCTGTGTCTTTGTCTCACTGAGTGTTCAGAGAGCAAGGTCAATGAACTGTAAAGAATATTTATACCTCTCTATTTCCTTGGGGATACTTTAATATGGTTCAGAGATTGCTGTGTGTGGTATGTTCTTTTTTTTAGCAGAGGGGAAGTCTTTATATTCAAGGACAGCAGTGGTTTTCTTGGGGCATGTATTATTTAGTGAGTGTTAGGAAGTGAGATCAGTAGTAGATTGGTTAAAGCTGATGCCCACTAAAAACAATATTTTTTTGACATCACTTGAACTCCTGGAGTCAGCACTACTTGAAATTAGATCTACTCCTGGACTTTCATGAGCCAAAAAATTTTATTTTTGCTTAATTAATTTTAGGTTTGGATTTCTATAACTTGCAATGGAAATAGTATTGTAGTGGTTTGAAGCTGTATGTACCCCAGAAAAAAATGTTTTTAAATTTAATATATTACTATGGGTGGGGACCCATTGTTTAAGTAGGACCTTTTGATGAGGCTACTTCAGTTAAGGTGTGACCCATCTCAATCAGGATGGGTCTTAATCCTATTATCTGAGTCCTCTAAATAGAATGAAATTCAGAGACAAAGAGAGAAAGGCACAGGAAGCAAGAAGCTGAAATGGAACCCAGAAGAGAAGGTAGAGACCAGGAGACACCACAGTCTTTGAGGAGAAAGCATCACCTTGATGGTGCTTTCATTTGGAGATTTCCCTTACCTCAAAACCATGAGCACATAAATTCCCATTGTTTAATCTGACCCATTTTATGGTATTTGCTTGAGCAGCCTAGGAAAGTAAAACAAGTACTAATTAAAAGAGTTATACATTTTGAACTGAAGAGAATCATGCAGACTGGGAAGATATGTGCTAGTGATATGCCTAAGATGCTATGAGAGCACATGATTGGGTCCCTTTTCTGAAATAAATAGGTTAAGTAGGGCATATGGGTGGCTAACTTGGGCTCCTACTCTGCAGGGAATAGGAGTTTAGGGACTGTGAGAGAAGCTGTACCCTACTTTTCCTTCCTGAATATCATTAAATTATAGTTTTGAAATTTTTGCTGTAAAGAATATTCCAAAGAACATTCTAAAAATGTCTGTTCATTCTCTTAACAGTGTTGTTAAGAGCAAAAGTTCTTAATTTATGAACTAAGTTCATACAATGAGGTTTTTTCTTTTATGGATTGAGCTTTTATTATCATGCTAAGAAATCTTTGTTTAATCCGAAACTACAGAGATTTTCTATTTTTTTTCTAGAACTTTCTTAATTTTAGGTTTTACTTTTAGGTATATGATCCATTTTGGGATACTTTTTGTATGTGGTGTGAGATATAGATGGAGGTTGTTTTTTGCATATAGATATCCAATGGCTCCAGCACCAATTATTGAAAAGATTATCCTTTCTCCATTGAATTATCTTTGCACCTTTGTTGAAAATCAATTGACCACAAATGTGTGAGTCTATTTCTGGGCACTTTATTCTGTTCCTTTGATTTATATGTTTATACTTTTACTAATACCATCCTACCTTGGTTTTGGTAGTTGGCTATATAACATACTTTAAATTAAGAAATTCTAAGGTTTAATTTTATTTAATGACTATTCCTAGCCATAGTTCTTAGTTTGATCTGGCCCAGAAAGTACTATTCATCAATTTATCAGAGAGCATTAGTAAGCTCTGAAATATCCATTTTGGATTACTGTCTGAATGGTATTTAGAAATCCTTTACAAATGTAATATTTAGTCCCAAACATCAATTTTTTTAAAAGACACAAGTTGATTCTTTTTTATTTTATCCAGTTTTTCAGTTTCCTTTTATTTTTCTTCTGAAAGATAAGGCTATTAGCTGATGAATGCTTTCTACCAACACATACTTTAAAAAAATTAATAGCTTCTACATTGTCAAACTTTATAAGCTTTCATTTAATTCTAACACCATAAATACAATAATTTGTCTTAAATATACAGTTAAATATCTTCAGTGCTCATGCCAGTACTTTTTTTTTGCTGTAACATATTTTTATTTTACTTTCACCTTTTTATTTTATTTTTTTCTTTATTAGAGAAGCTGTAGATTTATAGAACACTCAGGCGCCACCCCACCACCAACAGCTTGGATTGGTGTGGGATATTTGTTTCAATTGATGATAGTACATTTTTATACTTGTTCTATTAATTAAAGCCAATGGTTTAACTTAGGGTTCATTGTGTGGTGTAGTTCATTGGACTTAAATTTTTTTTTTTATTGTTGCCATATATACAACCTAACATTTCCCCTTTTAATCATATTCAGATATATATTTCAATTAACGCTGTTAATTGCGTTCACAATGTTGTGCTACCACCACCACCATCCATTACCAAAACATTTCCATCATTCCAAATAGGAATCTGTACATTTTAAGCCTTAATTTACAAATCTCTAGCTTTACCCCATTCCCTGGTAACCTATATTCTAGATTATGACTCTATGAGTTTGCTTATTCTGGTTGTTTCAAATCAGTGAGATCATACAATATTGTCCTTTTGTGTTTGGCTTATTTCACTCAACATGATGTCTTACAGGTTCATCCATGTTGTTGCATGTATCAGGACTTCATTCTTGTTTCTGGCTAGATAATATTCCATTGTATGTAAATACCACATTTTATTTATCCATTCATCAGTTGATGGACACTTGGGTTGCTTCCATCTTTTGGCAATTTTGAATAATACTGCTATGAACATCACTGTTCAGTCGCCATTTGAGTCTCTGCTCTCAATTCTTTTGGATATATTCCTAGTAGTGGGATTGCCAACTTACATGGTAGTTCTATACTTAGCTTTCTGAGGAATGGCCAAACTATCTTCTTCAGTGGTTGCACCATTTTACATTTCGACCAGAAATGAATGAATATTTCTATTTCTCTGCATCCTCTCCAACACTTGTTATTTTCTGTTTTTTTTTTTTAAATAGTAGTTATTCTAATGTGTATAATATGATATCTCATTGTGGTTTTGATTTGTATTTTCTTGATGGCTAATGATGTTGAGAATCTTTTCATGTGCTTTCTGGCCATTTGTGTATCTTATTTGGAGAGATACCTGGTCAAGTCTTTTGCCCAGTTTTAAATTGGGTTGTTTATCTTTTTGCTGCTAAGTAGAAGGGTTTCTGGTTGTTAATCCTTTATCAGATATGTGGTTTCCAAATATTTTCTCCCATTGTGTAGATTGTCATTTTACTTACATGGTAAAGTCCTTTTGTGGAATAAAAATTTTTAATTTTGATGAGGTTCCATTTATCTAATTTTTTTTCTTTTGTTGTTTGTGCTTTGGGTGTAAAGTCTAAGAAACCTTTGCCTAACACAAGACCCTGAAGATGCTTACCTGCATTTTCTTCTAGGAGTTTGATAGTTCTAATGCTTATATTACGGTCTTTGATTCATTTTGTTATTTAGCCTTGTGAGTCCTATACCCCTTTTGTTCCTCACTTCTGTTAATGCCACTTTTGTATTTACTTGATTTTTTTGTGTTGTGCCATATTGAATACCTTCTCATTTCTATCTATATATTTCATATATTTTCCTTGTGGTTAACATCGGTTAAAATTTATCATCATAAATATATAACAATCATATTTGGTTTGATACCAACTTAATTTCAATAGCATGCACATATACTCTTCACTCTTCTTATAGTTCTGTCTCCCCACCATTTTTTGTATTGTTACCACTTATATCTCTGTACCTTGTATGCCCAAAAACATAGATTCATCATTACTTCTTAC
>JAQZBX010025690.1:0-29381 GCA_029593785.1 Cabassous unicinctus | reverse complement strand
AAAAAAAAAAAAAAGGCATAGTTGAAAGGCAAGAGCCCAGGATCTTTTCAGTGGAGATGAATGATGAGCCAAGATCAGAGAGCTCCAAAAGAGATCATTTCCTGTGTCTTTCATGGTTCCTTCTTGTCTGCTAGTTGGTGGCCTGAAACACCCAATGTATTGCCTATTTCTTACCAAAGGGACACCCTCAGTTGTGGTTTTAAGTAGGCTGGTAGGTAGAGAGCCTACTAAGGTTCAGACAGGGTGCAGAATGATTATTTTGAGTGAGAGCAGGGGTTTTCAGTTTTATTTCCTTTGAGCCGAGTCAGTACTTGGACTATTTCAGATGGTCCAGGAGCAGTCTTTGTCAGTGATTTCATTTTCAGTCACTGTTAATTTTACTTCTATGGCATAAGCATTAGAATGTGACT
Organism: Cabassous unicinctus; assembly: GCA_029593785.1. Taxonomy (NCBI): domain Eukaryota; kingdom Metazoa; phylum Chordata; class Mammalia; order Cingulata; family Chlamyphoridae; genus Cabassous; species Cabassous unicinctus. The sequence goes on along the minus strand of JAQZBX010025690.1, from coordinate 28,971 downwards.
CAGTGAGTCAGATCCACCCATAGTCGGTTATGGTGTCTGGGTTCATGGTTTGGTCTCAACTGTTCCTCCTTAAGGTGATCATGCTGGAGACAACTTTGGGCAATATCTTCCACCCTCTAGGAGCTTGTCATTCCAGTGTTACTCAAAGTACACTCAGATCCACAGTGTGTTTCATTAGCTTCCCAGTTATTATATGTAACCCATCCTTGTAAATCCTGTGTGATAAACTTAAAATCCTTTGAGCAGAAACCCAACCAAATGAGAAATATCCTGTTTCCCATCCACTTTTTAAAAATAACCTTTTATTTTACAACAGTTTTAGGTTTACAGAAAAATTGCAAAGATAGTACAGAGTTCCCTTATATCCTACACCCAATTTTCCCTGTTACATAATTAATGAACCAATATTGATACATTATTATTAATTAAAGTCCATGCTTTATTCAGATTTACTTAGTTTTTACTTACTTTTTTCTGTTTCTGGGTCCCATCCAGGATTTCACATTAGTTTAGTCATGTCTCTTTAAACTCCTCTTGGCTATGACAGTTTCTCAGACTTTCCTTGTTTTTAATGATCTTGACAATTTTGGGTAGTACTGGTCAGGTATTTTATAGACTGTCCTTTAATTAGGATTTGTCTGATGTTTTTCTCATGATTAGACTAGGGCTATGGGTTTTGGGGAGGAAGAAAGTAAAGTGCCATTTTCCATCACATCATATCACGGGCACATATTAGCAACATGACTTGTTACTGTTGATGTTGACCTTGACCACATTTGTCGTGTTTCTCCTCTGTAAAGTTACTCTCTTTCTCCCCACTTTTTCATACTGTACTATTTGGAAGGAAGCCACTATGTGCAGCCCTCGCTTAAGAAGAAGGGAGTTATGCTCCACCTCCTTGAGGACCAAGCATCTACATACTTGTTTTGCCTATCCACTTTTATCTCCCCCTTAGGCATCACTCTCTGGAGCCTGAAATACTTAATACTAAGTTAAGTAATTACAGAGTAGTAACACGTTCCACTGTTATTTAAGTATATTTATAAAGAACATTGTAATGGAAGATAAAAGTTCTTTACAACTTTTTAATAGCCAAATAACTAACTATTCATCCTCATAACCATCCCTGTGAAATTCTACAGTTCCTCTTCTGCTACTTTTGATGTGCTATTTTTGCTTTTAGAAACAAACAACAAATTTCCCCTTTCAGTACTAAAATTACACCTAGGGTTTAGAGTATTTTCTCTGAAATTGATATTATCCTGTAGAACTCCAACCCAAACAAGCTGTGGAGAGATTACTGTGTTGCTTGCTCTTAAAGCCAATGAAAACTTTTTACTCATACACACACACACACACACACACACACACCCTCCTTTCAAAGGCACTAGTTAAAATAAAAATTAATAAATTTACCGTTTGCATACTTTTAACTTAGGGGTTCTTAACCTTTTTTGTTCCATGGACCCCTTACTAAGTCCACACTATACTGTGTATTATTTAATAAATATATCACACCCGCACCAACATGTCCTCACAAGAATAATGTTTTTTTGAATTTCAATTCAAGCTCATGGATCCCTTAAGAACGGCTGCTTTAACTTGTAAGTGTGGGTTTCTTCTGAATGTGGTTTGCTGATGCACAACCCCCCAACCTAAAGTCTCAAATGTATCTGCATGTACTACAATATAATTTTCTAACAAAGGTAGCAGTGACTTTGAGAGTCATTCTTATGTTGTCCACGTCAAAATACTGCATATCTTTATAAAGACTCCCCTGAGCAATGTCCTCTAGGCCTTGGTATGAAGAAAAGTTCTGCTTTTGAAAAACTGTTGGGTGGTTTCTTTGTTCTCTCTACAGCCAAATATATGCTTTACCTCTATAGAGTGGGGAGGATGTTGGAAAGAGATGCTGACAGGTACATCTTTGAGTTAACTTTACTATTTTACCCTCACCCCCCACCCCAGCTCTGCTTTCTTTACTTACTTTTCTGATCTATTGTATGGATTTTTGTAAATTGTCTCCAATCCTATTTGGAAGAAATTCTGGTAGTAGGAAATAAACACAGGAAGTAGAATGAGTAGTAGTTTGTGAGTGGTGGTGATTAAACCAAGCAGTTCAGAAGGGGAAACAAAAGTGAGAGAATTGCTTTCTAAAATGAAAAAGTTGAGTTGTTAAAAAGTGTTCAAATCCTTTGAACTTAGAGCTTTTTGAAAACTTGGACGAAGAACTTTTATTATGTGAAATGAAAAACTGAGGATGAAAAAAACCCCAGAAACAATACTTTGAATGAAGTGAGTTCTCATTGATTATAATCATGGCTATCATCTTTGAATCTCGACAAAGATTAGAAGTTCCAGATCTTGCTCAATTTCAAGCCTCTTTAAATTTAAACTTTCAAGAAAACAATCCAGACTCCCCCCGCCCCCGCAGATATATTGCTCTCATCCATTATCCTTCTAAAATAGACATTTAAAATAGATATTCTAAATGAACATTAAAATAGACATTTTGAGACTGTACTGATCGCCTTTTCCGTTCTATCGGGGTTTTCGAGTTTGGCATTCGAAAGGGGGCTGGAGGCGTGGAACCTCGGGCGGTCGGGGTTGAGCGTTCTTTAAAACCACCGCCAGGCAGCGCCGCTGTAACCCCGCGCACCGGCGGGTCGCCGCCTCCTGCCCCTTTAAATCTGCGCCGACGCGGCAGCCGGCTCCCGGGGACTCCCCACACTGGGAATCTCCCGCCAGCTGCGCGCGGCGTCCGGGCGACGCCAGGAGCACGTGGAGCGGCCGGGTAGTTCGAGCGGCAGCTCCAGCGCAGCCCAGCCGGAGGCGAGATGGAAGGTGAGCCTCCAGCCCGCTTCTTTTCTAAGGGGTCTTTGAAAAGCTCGACTGGTGCACCGAGCAGAGAGAGTGCTTTCCGAATCTCGGTTTTGCTTCTATTTATTTCTTTTGTCAAAAATAAATAGGTATTTCAGAGGGCAGAGCTTGTCGGTTCTCACACATCTCTCTCTCATTTGCTCCCCCCCCAACTTTGAAAAGTGATAACTTCGCCTCAATTTTATTTCATAGGGGTTGTCAGATATGAGAGGTCAACCCTAAATCACCTCTAAGGAAGAGTACTTTAGAGGCATCCCTGAAATGGCAGCAAACCTAGGTGGAATAACTAATTCTTTCGGAAGTGTATTTTCATCTATGGTCTCAGTGTCCATTGGAATTAAGGCTAATCTGAGTTACTTGTGAGTAAAGGGTGGCCGATTAAAAAAATAAATAAATACTGTCATAAGGGAAATGTAAATTTTGAAGTGGTTGACACTTAACAGTTCCCATGGAACTCGATCTTCTAATGATCCTTCTTTACCTGAGTCAAAAATCAGACTCAGGTTGAGTTCCATTGGAATTAAATTTGAAAGTCATAAAACCATCCTTGCTTTTCCGGAAAAGTTTTCAGTATGTATTTCCTTGGGATAACTAAAACTTCACACCTGTTGTAAATTCTAAAATGGTTTTTTCAACGTGTTCCTGAAACCGTGAAAATGGCAGATGTATCTCAAATTGGGGGAGGTGGTGGTATTTAGAAAATCAGACTTTGTGAGAAAAGTAATCATTTTATGAATAAATGATGTACTGACACCTAATCAACTAATTAAAATTTTAATTTTGGTAAAGATTTTTGATTCTTTCATAATTATTGAAGGATCTCATTGACAATGAAACTTGATCTTTGGCAGTTTTAGTTCTAGAGTATGTGAAGTTATTAAAATTAGAGCAAATTTTTTGAGATACAAGATAAATATGGTAAAGCTTTTGTGTCACAGTAAAATTGAGTAGAGCATTGTGGTCCTATATCTTCAGTTTGAACATAAGATATGCTTACAACCTTTTTTTTTTTACTGCCTTGGCCCATGTAAACATTTTTCCTGTACGTAAAACTCTAAATGATAAGTCAGAGAACTTACAAATGAAATAAAATGATGTCAGTGAACTTTCTGTTGTTAAATAAGAACTTTTTATTATTGAATAATGCTTAATGTGTTTTCCTGCATGAAATTTTTTTTGCTTTTAATTTTTAAAAATTATCAGAGTTAAAAACTAAGAAATTTGTACTCTGAATATTTAAATGGTTTATGAAATTTAATTTTCAACATGTGAGCATTTCATTGTCCAAAAATGAAAAGGAAAAAACATCTTAGGTTGCTATATACTATGAAAGAAATAACTTTTAAAAACTCTCCTATTTTGTTATAAATTAATGGATAAATTTGTTTTTGTGAAGTTATAAGTCAATATTCTATTTTTCCTAATCTTAACCATATCTATTCCCAAGAATAACTTACAGAATCATGTAAATCCATGGAAATGAGAGTGTTTCTCTGTAAATGTTAAGACTATTGAGTTCATTTATCTAATGTGAAATAAAGAAATTTTAAATGACGTAATTTTGGATACTACTCTCCTGACAAGGACTTTTAGATGAGCCTGCATGAAGACTCCCTGATCAAATTGTACAGACTTCATAAATGGAAAAAGAGATAGAATATAGATTAAATTCATAGGTCCATGGAGATAGATTGTATATAGTATGCTTAATTCAAAAACTCCAACAGGTAATAAATACTATATAACTTAAACTTTAAGATAAGATAAAAGGTTAATGGTGTGAGTTGAGCTATTCTAATGTCAGTCCTTGAGGACAGAGTATTTGATGTAGTAAAATATGTAGTTCATCATAACCACCCAAAATTGATCTAGGTCATGTTTTTAACATTTAAAAAATATTTTTATATTGTCTTGATATTTTGGTCTCCTTATGGAATAAATAGGAATTTGAGCTATAGTGTACCTCTCTTGGCGATGCAAGAAAGTAAAATGCCTTATGGAATACTTTTATTTTCTGCTTAATTGAGGGGGTCAAATTAATATGCTACAGTTTATTGTGAAATGTGAGACAGTATAGTCAGTCATTCAAGATATAAAGTCATTTGTTTTCACTCATTCATCATTTCATTTAACAGACTTTTATTGAGACTTTCTATGTGTGAAAATATCAGATGAAATAGACGTTTGAAATAGAAATCTTGTATGTAAAAAATGAGTTAATGCATATAAATCAGAAGCTATAACTTTTTCTTTTCTCATAATCTGTGACCCTAAATATTTTTTGCCCTAAGACTTTTTTTTGTCTTTTAGTTTTTTTTTGTTTTTTGTTTTTTTTTAAGACTATGTATTGATAAAGTTCATTATTTGTTCTATAATAACATCTCTGGTATGGTTGGGAAATGAAGTGGTTCACATATATGAATTTCACAGGTAGTGGAAGACTTCTCATTTAATGTAAAACCTTTTTATTTTAACAATATTGGATAGAGATTTTTCTAAGTGTGTTTATTACATAGTTCCCTGCTTTATAAACAAAGTACACAAGAGAGAACCTTATCTTAGTGACTCTGGGTCACTTATTCTGACCATCAGGTAATGTATTATTCTATAATATATTCTCTCAGATGGTTTTAAACTGTGTAGAGCTGACTGCCTCTACAGTATATATTCCCAGATTATTGTACAATTTTTGTCTCCTTCTGTCAGCTTCTGCTTCTCACCACATGGATTGTGTGGTAGCCATTTTTTATTTCTAGGTCCCTTACTGTGCTCTGAATGGTTAAGATGAACAGAGCAGGGGAAACATAGATTGAGAGGTAAAGAATTTTCTTGTTTGTTTGTCTGTTTTTTGTTTATTATTATTATTATTGGAATAATGAAAATGCTCTAATAATGATTGAAGTGATAAATGCACAACTATGTGATTATACCAAATACCATTGATTGTACGCTTTGGATGAATTGTATGCTTTATTAATATGTATCAATAAAATTGATTTGTTTAAAAAAAAAATGAACAGAAATACAGCCTCTAGATGGTGGAGTGTACTAACCCCTTCCCCCACCCTCTACCCCCATTATGGAGGATGGAATGGAAAGGTGTTTTAAGGACAGAAAGGTCATGGAGTCCTGATAGAGCATAATTCTAGAAAATTCCTGTTTGTGCTTTCCATAATCCAATGTACTCTTTCACATTTCCATGCCTCTGCTAAAATGTCCAGCCCATTCTTCACCTGGTTGTACCAGGTAAAATGTCTAGACTCAACTCAGGCATCATCACCTTGAAGGCTCTGCAGGTGACCCCCCTCTTATGACTTTCCCCCGAGGGCCTTCTGGTGACACCCCCCCCCAATCCCTAGCTTCCCTCCATCTAGGCGAAGGGCTTTTCCTTTCTGTACATACCTCTACCATATTGTGTTGCAGTTATTTATTGATTTATGTGTTTATCTCACCCACTTCTGTAAGCTTCTGGAGGGCCAAGACTGTCGTTGTATCCTCCGTGCCAGGAATGGTTCCTCGTTCATAGAAAGCCCTCAGAATTTGTTGCACTCGATTAAGAAAATAGTGCTGAACATAATTATCATTATGTTTATTGCAATGTATTTTATTTGAATAATTTTGTGAGTAGGAGTCTTTGATAGAACTCAATAATTTTCTCAAGTATTTAACTTAAAAAGAAAGTATAGAAAACAAAAATGCTATTAGAATTTCTATTAGCAGATTTCAGGATCACATATTAGTCTGTTAAAATATAGATTAAATGATGAGCAAAAACTTGGCCTTCAGTATTATATAGTATTGTATCATAAAATTAACATAAATTTTCAAAAGTAATACTTTAAGAATTCATCATTATAAACTTTTCATTTATATATAAATACATATTATTGCACTTATTTAGCACTAAAAGATCATTGATACATCTTTTATCAGACAGTCACCTAATAATCATTGGCTCCTGACTCAAGCTGTATTTTTTTTTTTTAAGAGTTCATTGTAACACATTTTTTTTATATATATATTTTTAATATATTTTTATTTTTTCTAAAAGATACTTAGATTACAATAAAATGTTACATAAAAAAATATAAAGGATTCCCATATACCCCACTCCCCATACCTCCCACTTTTCCCCACATTAACAACTTCTTTCATTAGTGTGGTACATTCATTGCAATTGATGAACAAATACTGGAGCATTGCCACTAAGGATGGATTATAGTTTACATTGTAGTCCACACTCTCTCCCATTCAATTCCGTAGGTTATGCAGGATATACAGTGGCCTGTATCTGTCGTTGCAGTGTCATTCAGGACAACTCCAAGTCCCGAAGTGCCCTCATATTACGCCTCTTTTTCCCTCTCCCTCAAGCTGTATTTTTAAACCATGTATGAGAAGAACTAAGTAACACAGAAGCTTGCCTGTAGTAGATGCTCAATAAATGTTTCTTTTTATGTGTGCTGAGGATTCATTAATTATTATGAAAAGAGACCCTAAACATCACACAGACATGGAACTCACTCTACTTCTTGGAGTTTATTAAATACAATTCTCCGTTAACTGGCACATTTATAATAATTAGAAATCATAAGGATGACCCTAAGTTCTCTTGAATCATTAAAAAAAGATGTAATTATGAAACAACAAATATTTATTTCAATTATAAGTAGATTATTTGAAAACTGATCTATGTATAACTATTAATTGTTACTATGTAATCTGTCAAATTATTTTTATCCCCAGTGATTCTGAATGAGATCATTTTTTCAGCCTGAATTGAAATCTCCTTTTTTGAATCGAAAATTAAATTTCCTATAGTCCAAGGTGGAGTATAGTAAATCAAAATGAAGTTGATATCATATTGTATTGGATATGTTTCACATCTAGGAGGTATAAAAAAAGCTACATGTTTAATAGTTGAATGGAACAGAATAAAATGCATTTATGAAACAATATTCTTAACTCATTGCCGTTAATTAAAAATCAGTTTACTTCTTGACTTTTTATATAAATGGATTTGGCAGCATATCACAAAAATGGGTGTTCTTGGAGATGAAAGTTTTTTTTTATTGCAACCCTGGAGCCTGTGTTTTTCTATTGAAAAAGTTTGGACAAGAAGAGCTTTGAGATTGAACTCTTAATAAACTCAAAATACATGAAATATACACTTAAGACTTCAGATTATTAATGGGTTTATAAAGGAAGCTTTTAAAAATAACAAATAGAAACATTCAATAATATCACTAATGAAAAAGCTGTATTTTCTATTCTTAACTCTTTGTTATTTAAGGATGATTTAACTAGATTTCATGGTTACTTTTGGTCATTAACACACCTATAGCCCCTTCTAGAATGTCAAGTTCAGAGTGTAAGAATCTTTTTTTTTTTATCACCAGTGATAACTAGTGTCCAGCCTAGTCTCCAACACATAGTCGGACTGCAGCCATATATATTAGAAAAATTAATAAATGTATTGCTGTGTTTTATCATTTGACTGTTCAGCTGTTATGGTAAAGAGGAAGGAAAATAGTGATATTGAAACTGGTTAATTTTGCTAATTTATCAGAGGTGCTGGTAAAGGTTTGGTAGAAGAGATTGGAGCCCTGGCGAAAATGAAGTTTTTTGAATTATGAATAATGCTGTGGATAGATATCTTTTCTAATCCAAAATTGGCTCTGCTCTGGGCAAAGTAATAGCACCTTCTGTCTTTGGAATTGTCTAAAAATTTTGCTACATTCTTTCAGTGCAGCACTGCAATTTCTACAACAAACCATTTTTTCACAACAAAATTTTTTTAAATTCTTAAAGCTGTTAAGATTAATGTATTTCACTTAATTTGAGTTCCCTATCGCAGCAATTATCAGTTTGTTTCTGAAGTAATGTCATTTTGAGAGGCCAGTAACTGTTATCAGAATATTTGGTACATCAGAACAATTTCCTGAAATACTAGTCATATAGACTGTGGATATAAAAAATAAATCACTCTTAGCAACCTATAAACATTTTTAATAGATGGAGAATTACATTATAGCTGATGTACAATAGCTCCCGTCTGAAAACTGGAAGTAACCAATTTTTATAGTATTTAACAACTAATCATTTTTGCCGTTATCTGCCTTTATCTTTTTAGTTAAAAAGTCGCTTGACCTCAACCTCTAGTGGTCATTAATAGTTGAATATATGCTTGTATACAGTGTAGACAGTTCCACAGATGTGCTTCAAGGCTAACCTGATTTAAATTTCATTTGAATTTCAGATGTATCATAGAGCGAATTTTATACATTGAAGATCATCAGTGTATAAATTTATGCTTTGACCTCAATATAAATGTTTCTTTGCCAACTCTTGGTAAATATTAAAATTTTGTAAATGTGATATTGAGTAAGAAGTTTGTCATTCTACATTAGTCTTTTCTTTCCCTGTGCATATTTGCTTATTTAAATTATTCAAGTAAGGCTATTACCACATCTCCACTCCCACTGAATACCTATAAAGGTTCAGGTGTGTAGAACATGTTTTTTATCACAGTGTAACAATCAGTTTGTTCATTAACAATAACAATATGCTATGTCATGATCATACGTTACAGATCTTTTAAATATTTATTGTAAGGTTGGGTTACTTGTCTGATTTTTATATTCAGAATTTAAAAATGAAGAATTGTTAGTCTAACAAAGATAAACTATTCCCAGGAACTTGAAGGAGGATGGTAGTTAAAACTATTCCAAAATGACAAGGCGATTTGTGAAACACTTGCAAGTGATAATAGTTTTTTTATATGTATATATCTTCAACTTTTTTCCATATTGGCAAACAAGACAAAACACAAAAATAATTTGAGACTATATAAGGCTGCAACTTTCATCTATAACTCTAGATTTCTAGTTTTTGTTTATTAAAACAGCCTTATTGTTCTCACTGATTGATTTTTTCATAACACTAATTTTTTTAATTAGAGAAATTGTAGCTTTACCAAAAAATCATGTAAATAATACACCATGCTCATATATCCCTTCCCCTCATTATTTTTTAAATAACTGATTGATTTTTTAGTAATTGTTATGTCTTTGAACTTATTATAATTGTATATTAATAAGATACCTCTGTTATCTATTTTATATATGGTAATCCTTGTAAGAATTCATTTGAAAAAATGGTTCTGTCTCTTCAAAAAGAGTTTAAAACCAATATAGAAACAGAGACTTTCCTAAGAAGTAGTCATCCCTGGAGGCTAATATTGTCTAAGATTCAGCAAATTCTGTAGAAATTATACTTTTCTGAAATTAATCCCATGATACCTTGGGTTAAACAACTTCCTTTGTAGCGTAGTGCTTCCAAACTCCATTTTGGTGCTGTGGATATTATGTGGTGCCACTTAAACCTTGAGAAATAGATGGCCCATTGGTCAACAAGAGATAATCTAAAGCAATCATGTCAGTGCATACCCAGGGCGAGGTGAGAGAGATTATTCATAACTGGTGTCAACCACTTTTTCTTTACCTGTTTTGGTTTGCAAATCATTTCAGCAATAAAATTTGGAACAAAAGAGTTTATGGACCATCCTAATCAATATAGTCTGCTGGCCATCATAAAAACAAAATTCCCCATAATTAACGGGAATATTTTTGTGAGTGGATGAAAGAATTAGGATTAGACACCAATTTTTTACATTTTTAATGCATTCTAGAAATAAAATTGTGAACTTGCTTGGTAAACAGGAATTCAGCATAAAATAGACACTTGACATTTATGAATATAACCTACAGATTTGACTTTTTTATTAGTGACCCTGAAGGAACATAATACATGATAATTTGTAAATGTTATTGGCTTTTGTAAAGATCAAATGGGATAATGTATATAGCTCAAATTTGGATTAGTGAGGCTGGGAGACCAGTGCACACAAACAAGTCCATAACTTCTAAGTGACCCTAGCCGAAAGCATAGTATGCACATCTCATTAAAGGGAATTTAGGGATTCTCAAAAGATTCTACAGATAGCCATTGCAAACATCAAGGGCCTAATGTTTGTCTTAACCAGAAAAACTTTAAAGGTAATCTTTTGGGGAGGGAAATGCATTTCTACAATAGGACAAATGATTAAACAAGCTGATTTTAAGAGTTCATTTAGATACTTAGAGATCTTATAGCATCTCCGCTATACAGTGATACTTGATTAAATGAAGACCTTGTGGTATTCCACTGTTAGTCTCAGTGTGCTAACAAGAATTGTTTCCTAAGCAATAATGAGGATTAGACACCAAAAACAAGACAAACTCATTTTTAGTAGTGGAATACCCTTTTATACCAAAATCTTATGTGAGACAGATGCAAGTGTGATGTTCTTGTTGCAAGGGGGTAGGGAGCAAGAGACCACTGTTAGGCGTACATAGCCGTTGGTCCTTTCCTTCCTCTGCTGCAGGTCAGCACCTGTGGCAGCTCTCTGGAACCCTGGAGTTTCATAGAATACATTTTGAAAACTGATTCAGAACATTACCTGTTTTCTCTTCTGGTAATCCTGCCTCTTTCACTTGCCTTTTTCAGTCAGTTTTGAGGATGGTTGCTAGAATGATCTTCCTAAAATATCAAGTTACTTCCTAACTCAAAAACCATTTTGAGTGTATCTTAGCTGGGCATTGAAGATACTCCACAATGTGGCCTCAGTATAAACCTTTCCAGTGGTATCCACTGTTCTCTAATTTTGTTATTCTGGTTGGCTTGGTGTTCCTTGAACATGCCTTGCTTTTTCTGTCTCCCCAATTTTCTAATGCTATTCAAACTCAACAAGTCCAAAAATGAATTTACTGTCTATCCAATCCATATCAGTTTCTCCCAACTTCCTAACAATTAATTGCACCACAATTGTGCCAGTTGAAATCCTTACTCATGATGGTCTGTCCTAAATACCATCTCATTTAGGGAGCCGTCCCTCATTTTAGCTTGGAATCTCTTCCTTTTCTGAAACTTAGTAATATAGTGTGTCTGTCTAATGATTGCCTGGAACCTAACTGCATTTTAAATACATATAAACATGAAGTGTTTTTTGCATGATTTTAATACACTCTCAATTATCTAGAAATATAACCACTGTGTAATTTGAGGGGGATTCTTTTTTTAGTTGAGAATCCTGAGTCTTTCACCATGATTAACGCAACCTGTATCCTTCTGCTTGTATAACAGTTGCCATGGTGATTCCACAAATACATCTGATTACTTTATTGTGTCTTCAAGAATAATTGTGCCAGTGCATTTACATATTGAAATACAATTTATTTTGTTATAGTTTACTTTCATTTTATTTCACCTTTATATAACAGTTAGGGCTTTACTTTTGTTAAAAATAAAACCTCTTTAAAAAAAAACCATTTACATGTGTGAATAGGTTATACTGTCTTTAATCCATGATGATAAAAGAGGTTTTTTTTTTTTTCCTAAAAGGGGGGCACTGTGTGTTGATAAGGTTGAGAACCTCTCTTCTAGATAAACAGGAGTTTACTATGAGACTAGCCATAGTTTAAATAAGAAAATGTGTATGAAATGACTCCATACAATACAAACCAAAGTTAGGGTCCAGGTAATGTTCAGTTTAGTTCAAAAATCATTTGCAAGAGTTCTTTAGACCCTTGCTAATCTAAGCCTGGTCTGTGGGTCAGTGTCTTCCGCATCATCTGGGAATTGTTAGAAACGCAGAATTTCAGGCCAGACTGCATTTTAGCAAGATCCACAGGGAATTCTTGTGTGCATTAAAGTTTGGCAAGTAGTGCCCACATTTTGAAAAGTATCAGTGAAACCTGTTACCACTTTAATTAGCACATGTTCCTTCAGTGGTGAATCATCGTCATATATTTATTTAGCATATATTTTAGTTGTTTAAATGCTTATTTTAAAAGTTGAACAAATAAAGCTTTATAACATTTCATTTTGATATATCATTTTGATATAACAATAGAATTCAAAAGTAAGAAATCTTTATTCTTTAACTTATTCATTCTTCAAAAAATATTCATTCTTCAAAAAATATTGATTGTGGCTCAATTGGTTGGGCTCCCGTTTACCATATGGGAGGCCCGGGGTTCAATTCCTGGGGCCTCCTGGTGAAGGCAAGCCGGCCTGCATGGTGTGGTGAGCGAGCTGGCGCAACAAGATGACACAACAAAGGGAGACAAGCAGACACAGAAAAATACACTGCAAATGGACACAATGAGCACAAGCAGCAAGGGGGTGATAATTAAATAAAAATAAATCTTAAAAAAAAAAATTGATTGAATGTCTGTTAGGTGTTATGTATGCAAAATATTGGCAATGCAATGGTGAACAAGACAGATAAGAGTTTTGCCCTTGTAGAATGTATAGCCAAATGAGGAAGACAGACCAAATGAAATAATTAAAATTATGTTAAAAGTGCTACGAAGGAATAAACAGTGCTAACATAGAGAATAATGGTGGGGACAGAGTGAGTGAACCTCTTCTCTAAAGAAGAGTCTGGCTAGAGATAGAAATTTGGTCATCCTCAGCACATAGATGATATTTAAAGCCTTAGAAATAAATGGAGAGGGAGAAGGCAGGCTCAGGATTGAGCCCTGGGGAACACCATCATTTAGTGGTCAGGTAGAGGAGAAGGAACCAGCAGAAGAGAAGGAGCAGCCATCAAGACAGAAGGAAAACCAAACGAGTGTGATGTAACAGAATTCAAGGGACAAGAGTATTTCATGAACAGTTGTGTTGGTCGGCTATGTTGAATGTGGCTGGGAAATCAAGGAAGGTGAGGACAAAAATTGTGTGCTGATTTTAGCAACTTAAAACTTCTTAGTGACCTTGCAAAAATAGTTTCTGAGGAGTGGTGGGGATGGAAACCAGATTAAAGTTGTTAAAGCAGGAATGGAAATAGAGGAAGTAGAAAAGTTGATGTCAACAGTTTTTCCAGAAGGTAAAGCAGAGAAATAAGTGAGGCTGTTGCTAGAGAGATGTATTAAGAGAGGTTTCTTTTGTTTGTTTTTGATTTTTTGTTTTCCAAATATAAATGGAACAAACTATCTGTAGCCCAAGTTTGTTGAAAAACAAAAAACAAAGACCAAAATTGAAGCAGAGATCTTGAAATCTCAGTTTTCAGGGAAGTTTGGAGAATTGTCTATCACTGAAAATATCTTCATATGTGAATCAGTTTCTTCACCATGAGATTTTCAAAGCTAAATGGAGGGAGCAGAGGTGGCTCAGGCCTTTGGGTGCCTCCCTCCCACATAGGAGGTCCCTGGCTTGGTTCCTGGTCCCTCCTGAAAAGATGAGCGCACAACGAGCAGAAAGTGAGCACAAGATAATGGTGGGGGGTAGAAATAAATAAATTGAATCTTTAAGGAAAAAAAAAAAAAGCTAAATGGAGCCCATTTAGTAAATGATTGGTATAGATATAATCTATAAAGACTCTATAGAAGAATCATGAAAAACCCTTGAAATTCAAACTTATCAAAGGCGGGAAGATACTGTGTAGTTGCAATTCTAAAGTTTGGGATTTTAAATATTTGAGAATGCCTGAATGTTCAATAGATTTTTTAAGAAATTAAGGAATAATTTGTATACATTAAAATGTACACACCTTACATCTTATATATATAGCTTGATCAATTTTTACCTATATACACACCTTCCAGATCGAGATATGGAATGTTTTCATTACCCCAAATGTTCCCTTGTGCCCATTTATCTTTAATGCTCCCCTTTACCCTAAGCTAAACACTGTTTTGACTTTTATAATCATAGATTAGTTTCCTTGCTCCTGAATTCTATATAAATGTAATTATATAGTATGTACTTTTTTGTGTCTGACATCTTTTGTTCAATTTAATATTTTTGAGATGCATCCATGTTGTTACATTTATTAGTAGTTCATTCTCTTTTATTGTTGAGTAATATGAATATACCATAATTTATTTATTCTGCTGTTGGTAAACATTTGATTGATTCCCATGTTTGGCTATAGTATGAACATTCTTGTACATGTGTTTTGGTGGATGTATACATTAATTTCTCTTTAATATATCTGTAGGACTTGCATTTCTGAGACATAGTGTAGGTATATATTTTACTTTGATGCATATTGCCAAACAGTTTTCCAAAATGGTTGGACCAGTTTTCCTTCCCATTAGCAATGTGTGAGCTTTCCATTTGTTCCACATCTTGCTAACACTTGCTATTGTCAGTCAGTCACTTTAATTTTAGTTATTCTTTTGGGTGTGTAGTGGTATTTCACTGGATTTAATTAGCATTTTCCTGATGTTGAGTACCTTTTCATATGCTTTTTGAACATTTGGGTATCCTCTTTCCTGAAGTACCTAACTTTTTTTTTTTTTTTTTTTTAATTGGGTTGTTTGTCCTTTTCATTGACTTTGAAGGCATTCTATTTATATTTTGGAAATGTGTACTTTGTCAGATGTATGTTATAAATATTCTGCCAGTCTCTAACTTGTTTACTTTCTTAATCTACCTGATAAATAGAATTCTTAATTATAGTGAAATTAATTTATAAAAATTTTTTCCCTTTGTGTTCTATTTAAGAAATATTTTCCTACTCCAAAGTCATGAAAATATTTTCCTTTGTTTTCTTCTAGACATTTGATGATTTTAACTTTCACATTTAAGTCTATGATCCATTTCAATTAATTTGATTCTGTTGTTGACCCCAGTTATTTAATAACCAAAACTAGGCATTTTACAGTTATAAAATAAAAATCTTTCTTTGAATGTGCTAGAATCAATCATAATAGCACAAATATTTAAAAGTAGCAATGATATGAAATGCCCATTCTCCCATTTCCCTCTACATGTTCATTTGATGGCATGTGATATCCAAATTAAAATAGAAATATGTTTATTTTTCTACAACTGTAGAGTAGCTGATCTTTTAGGGAAAATAACACTAGAAGTTGAGTTTGTAGAATTACTAAAATTCTCAGAGTTCATCTGTGCCCCACAATCTATAATTTCCTCATTAGACACAAAATTTACGGGGGGAAAATGGAATAATTTATTTAAAAAGGGTAGGGTAGCCCATGGTAACATGGGCTTTATTTGATGTGGTGTCTTTAGACAAATAGTCTTGATATTTCTTAACCTTTATCTTTATCCGGAGAAGTAGAGAAGGAAGTATTTCATGGTTGGGGAAATTACTCTCATTTTAAGGCATGTGCTTTGTTTTTATATCTTCCTTTATCCTCAATAAATAATATACAGAGATATTCAGTTGAGGTGTTTGCAGTTAATTAAGTCTGAAATGTCTTCTAGTTCTGGCCTTCTAAGGTCTAAAATCTATATAGGAAAGGATCTAAAAATATTTAAGCTCTCTGAAACAAAAACTCAGGAAACAAATTCTGCTTCTCTTTTTAATGTGTCTCCTAGGACAATTACTTCACTTTATATTTTCTGTCATTCTGTGTGTATTGGATCTTGTCTATAAAATGGAGAGAATAATAAATGCCATTGCACTTGTTTATCCTCCAGAAAAGCTGTGAGATGAAATGAAGTCTTGTGCTACTGGGCTAAGTGCTTGATGCCACATTTTTGGAGAAACAGGCAAACAAAACTGGATTGAAAAGAAAGCTCTCACTGTGATTAGGGAACTGAATGGTAGCATTTGAATAATAACTTGAATTGTGTGTTCCTAGAAAGCTGGACTAACATCTGAAATGGGCATTTCAGGAAATTGGAGTGCAGCTACATTTAAGGAAGAATGCTTTTTAACCATTAGAATTTTTCTGAAATGGAAAGGAATAATTTCTGTTTTATTGTATAGGGATCACTTTTTATTATACAGAGCCATTCTTGTGATTTAGTCCCAAGTGTAAATGTTACTATCTTGAAAACATTTTTGTAGTCAGTGCCTCAGTTTTCAAAGCTTTTAGTTAAAAATTAGTGAATAATGTTAGGCAAAACTATTTTTTAGAAGAAGTACAAAGGGGAGTCAATTTATTGTTATGAAGATGAAAAGGAATATCAACATTCAGAGACACTTCTGGCAGCTGGCATATTTAATATAGGCCTCTATTCTGAGATTTGATAATTTGCTCTTCTATAGCACCTACACTTTTTACTTGAAAAACACCAATGAATGGCAATCTGATCTCTCAAACTGAGACCATGAATTTTGTTAGCTGGTATTCTTAATTGAATGATAATTATTGAATAACAACAGAAATAAAGACAATTTTATAACCATTTGAATTATAAATATGCTTGCATTTTTGTTGCTAATTAATGTTTTGGTTTTGTTAGTAGATAATTTATATTAAAGCTAAGAGATAAACCATTCAAAAATGAACTTTGATGAAATCTCAATTAACAAGACTCCTGCCATTTCTAAGTTTTAACTTTATTTGTAATCTGCCCCCTTTAATTTTACAGCATATGGAATGCTAGAATCTCCAAGAAAAATCCTGGTATCTTAAAAATTCCAACTAATGAAAATTTTTATGTGGCATCTTTGTCAGTGAATAGAGAATCTAAGGCAGGGGTTCTTAACCTTTTTTGATCTAAGGCAGGGTTTCTTGACTCTTTTGCCAGTCAGGTGAAAACCATGGACCCCTTACTAAGTCCACACTATACTGTGTATTATTTAATAAATTTATCAAACCTGCACCAACACATCCCCCCAAGAATAATGTTTTTTTGAATTTCAATTCAAGCTCATGGCCCCTTGTCAAGAACCCCTGATCTAAGGGGATATTATTGTCTTGTCTGCTAAAACAAAGACCATGCAATAGATTGGTTTAAACAACGGGAATTTATGGCTCATGGTTTTGAGGCTAGGAGAAGTCAAAAATCAAGGAGTCATCAAGGTGATGCTTTCTTCCAGAAGACTATGACATCTGGGGCTGGCTGCTGGTGATCCTTGGTCCTTGCATGGCAATGCACATAGCAACTTGTGGCTTGTTGGTTCTGTTGACTTCCAGCTTCTGGCTGTTCCCTCTGAGGCTTTCTCTATGAATTTCATTCTGTTAATTAAAAAAAGGACTCCAGTAATAGGATTAAGATACATTCTCATTCAGTTGGGCCACACCTTAATGAAGTAACTTCATCAAAAGATCCTATTTACAATGGGTTCACATCCACAGGAATGGATTAAGATTAAGAACATGTTTTTCTGGGTACATAGTTCCAAGCTATGTACTAAAACAAATTTGAAATTGTCATCTCTCAGTAAATGAGTAATGAATACTTGTTTTCAATACTGGTAGAAAACAAATTGATATTGCTAATACAGCTTTGAATTTGTAGAGTACTAAGGAAAGCTACAGAAGAGATAACCTTTAACTTTTACAGTTGCATTTGTCAGTATACCAATATATTTCGGCTATCTGAATATTAGAATAGCTATGCCTTTTACAGGATTTGTTGTGCAAGAGGTAAGGTGTTAGTGGAAAACACTAATGGTTTAATTAAACTTTACAAGATATCAGGAATGCAAATATTCTCTCTGTCCTGATTTTGTGATAATCAGGGTAGGCTAAACATTCGCTATATTAGAAACCATGCATGTGTCCCCAGACCTACTTTTTCTCCCTAGGCCTGGTGTTAGAATGCTGGTGATAAACTACATCTGATTTATTATATGACCATCCTGTATGGGAAATGACTGTAACTCTAGGTATCTTTGGTCAACCTTAAGAGATATAGCAGGGGGATGGATATGGCTCAAATGGTTGTGAGTCCGTCTCCCATATGGAGGGACCTGGATTCGATCCCTGGGACCTCCCAGTAAAAATAAAATAAAAAAAAATACAGAAGGCATGCGGGCCACCAGGCCCTGTGCACGGATGCACCTCCAGGCCCCGCAAGTGGGTGAGCCCCCCAGGCCCCGCACACGGGTGTGCTGTCAGGCCCCACGAGCCATGCAGCAAGATGATGACATAACAGGAGAGTGACACAAGGGAGAGCCAAGACGAGACGTGCCGAAAAACCAGGAACTAAGGTGGCGCAAGGCGGTAGGACGCCTCTCTCCCCCATCAGAGGTTCCGAGGATTGAATTCCAGTGAAGACAGGAGGAGAAGGATGAGAAGAGAGGGCAGGAAATGGACACAGAGAGTTGCCCAGCAAATGAATACAAAAACAGCAAAAATGGGGTGAGGGTGGGGTAAAAATGGATAAAAGTAAATAAACAAATCCTTTAAAAAAAAAGTATAGGGAAGAACGATATGGACTACAGTTAGTAGTAATACTTTGACAATGCTCTTTAATAATTTGTTAACAAATGTTTCACAACTTTGTATTTGTGGTGGGGTGATGTGTGGGAGCCCTGTATGATGTTATGCATGTTTGTTTTGTAAGTTCACAGTGTTTACTGAACACTTACTGTTTATGTATGTTCATGTATGAATGATATACTTCAAAAAATTGTTTTTAAAAAAAAAAAGATATCAGGAGATTGGCTATTTAGTTGTGGGAAGCGCAACAGGGCAAATGATATTTAAGAGTGTTAGCTAGGGATTTCTGCTAGATTATGACCTTGACTTAAAAAAAAAATGTGGTTAAATATTCATAACAAAAAATTTGCCATTTTAACCATTTTTAAATGTGCAGTTCAGTTGCATTAATTATATTCAGTGTTGTGTGCCATTACCACTGTATAATTCCAAAACTTTTTCATCGCCCTAAACAGAAATTCTGTTCCCTTTGAGCAATAACTCCCTACTTCTCCCAACCTTGTAACTGCTTATCTAACTGAGTCTATGAATTTGACTATTCTAAATATTTCATATAAGTGGAATCATGCAATATTTCTACTTTTGTGTCTGGATTATTTTACTTAGCATAATGTTTTCAAGAGTCATCCATGTTGTAGCATGTAGCAGAACTTCACTGCTTTTTATGATTGAATACTGTTCTATTGCATATATATACCACATTTTGTTTACCTTTTCATCTGTTCAGGGACATTTGGGTTGTTTCCACCTTCTGGCTATTGTAAATAATGGTGCTATGCACATTTGCATGCAAGTATCTGAGTCCCTGTTGTCACTTATTTTTGGTGTATACCTATGAGTGGAGTTGCCGGGTCATATAGTAATTATATGTTTAACTTTTTGAAGAACCACCAAACTGTTTTCCACAGCAGTTGTACCATTTTACATCCTTGCCAGCAATGAGGATTCCAACACTTTGCCAGCACTTGTTACTTTCTGATGATGATTTTAGTCATCCTAGTAGCAGTGTCTCATTGTGGTTTTGATTTGCATTTCCCTACTGACTAATGATGTTGAATAACTTTTCATGTGGTTATTAGCCATTTGTATATCTTCTTTGGAAAAATGTCTATTCTAGTTCTTTACCCCTTTTTAAAATTGGGTTGTTTGTCTTTTTGGTGTTGGGTGTAGAAGATTTCTATATATTCTAGATATTAAACCCTTACCAGATACATGATTTCCAAATATTTTCTCCTATTCTGTGGGTTGTCTTTTCACTCTCTTGATAATGTCCTTTGAGGCATAAAAGTTTTTAATTTTAGTGAAGTTCAATTTATCTATTTTTTAATTTGTTGCCTGTGCCTTTGGTGTCATACCTAAGAAACCATTGCCAAATCCAGGGTCATGTAGATTTGTCCCTATGTCTTCTTCTAAGAGTTTTATAGTTTTAGCTTTTAAATTTAGATCTTTGATCCATTTTGAGTTAATTTTTTAATATGATGTAAAGTAAGGATCCAACTTAATTATTTTGCATGTGGACATCCGTTTTCCTAGAACCATTTGTTGAGTGTTCTTTCCCCATTGAATGGTCTTGGTACCCTTGTTAAAATTCATTTGGGGCTGGGAAGCGGGTGTGGCTCAGTGGATAGAGCCCCCGTTTACCATATGAGAGGCCCCGGGTTCGCTTCCCACTGCCTCCTTGTGAGGGCAGGCCGGCTTGCGCGGCGCCGTGGGCTGATGCGGCAAGACCTCACAGCAAGGGGGAGATAAGCAGACACAGAGAAGACACGCAGCGAATGGACACAGCAGCACAAGCAGCAAGGGGGGCATAAATAAATAAAATAAATAAATCTTTAAAAAAAAAAAAAATTCATTTGGGGCTCTCTGCCTGGAGGAGCCTACACTAAATTTTGTTGTGTATTTCCATCTTTCTATCCCATTTCTCAATTAGCTCTGTTCTTTTCCCCCATTTCCCAATAAATTCTTTTAACTGGCCTAACCGAAAAAAAAAAAAAATCAGTTGTCTATAGATGTGAGGGTTTATTTCTGGAAAGTTTAATTCTTTTTCATTGGAATATATGTCTGTTTTCATGCCAGTATCACACTACAACTTTGGCTTCTAAATGAGATAAGATAATGTTTTTTTTTTAATGATACCAAAAAAACATTAGCAGGAAGAAAAATACTTATGCTAATTATATATTTGTAAACATACATATAAGTAAATTTTTAGTATTTTATCTGATGTTTGATATCATGTGTTTTTTTAATTCTATGAAAAATCACATTAATTTTTTAATTGGTGAAATTTGTAAAATGCTTTGTATGAAGGGTGCTATCTAAATGCTTTATTTCTTTGGTCACTGGTATAATGAAAACCACGTTTTTTCCCAATAATTCCATTTGCAGGGGTTTTAGAAGTAATTGTGTTCATTATTAAACTTATTCCTGTGATATATTATTTTTAAAAATTTGGTTGATATTTAAGTTTTATACATGTTTTGATTTATTTATTTTTTCCTGATCCAGAGTTTTAATGTCTGTTTCATATAAATAGCTTTAAACTGGTATCCCAAGTAGCAGGGAGAGTGTGTAGAATATAGGACAACACTGTTCAATAGAACTTTTGCATTGATAAAAATGTTATTTATCTGCCCTGTCCAGTACAGTTGCCACTAGCCACATGTTCTGGTGAGCATTTGAAATATGACTTGTGTAACTGAGAAACTGAATTTTTTATTAATAATTTTTTGTTAGAGAAATTGTAGGTTTACAGAAATATGCATAAAATATATAAAATACTGAGTTCCCATATACCACCCTATTATTAACACCTTGCATTAGTATGGCATTTTTGTTATAATTCGTGAAAGAACATTTTTATAATTGTGCTATTAATTATAGTCCATTGTTTACATTAGGGTTCACTGTGTTGTACAGTCCTATGTTTTTTCTTTTAATTTTTCTTTTAGTAACATATACATGACCTAAAATTCCCCCTTTTAACCACATTCATGTATATAATTCAGTGCTGTTAATTACATTCACAGTGATGTGCTACCATCATCACCAGCTGTTACCAAAACTTTACAATCAATCCAAATAGAAATTCTGTACATTTAAAAGATTAGCTCTAGATTCTAACTCTAAATGAGTTTGCTTTTTCTAATTAGTTCATATCAGTGGGATCATACAGTATTTGTCCTTTTGTGTCTGGCTTGTTCCATTCAACATGATCTCTTCTTTAATGCTGAATAATAGTCTATTATATGTATATACCACATTTTGTTTACCCATTCATGGGTTGATGGGCACTGGGTTGCTTCCATCTTTTGGCTACTGTGAATAATGCTGCTGTAAACATCAATGTGCAAATATCTGTTTGAGTCCCTAAATTCAGTTCTTTGGGGTATATACTAGTAGAGGGATTGCCAGGTCATATGGTAATTCTATACTTAGCTTTCTGAGGAACTGCCAAACTGTCTTCCACAGCGCTGCGCCATTTTACATTCCCACCAGCAGTGAATGAGTGTACCTATGTCTCCACATCCTCTCCAACACTTGTAATTTTTTTTTTTTAATAATTGCCATTCTAGTGGGTGTGAAATGATATCTCATTGTGGTTTTTATTTGCATTTCCTTAATAGCTAATGATGTTGAGCATCTTTTCATGTACTTTCTTTTTAAAGATTTATTTATTTTATTTATTTATCCCCCCCTTGCTGCTTGTGCTGCTGTGTCCATTCGCTGCGCGTCTTCCCTGCGTCCGTTTATCTCTCCCTTGCTGTGAGGTCCTGGCGCCGGCCTCCCCTCACAAGGAGGCGCCAGGAAGCGAACCCGGGGCCTCTCATATGGTAAACGGGTGCTCCATCCATTGCGCCACACCCGCTTCCTGCCGTGAGGTTGCTGCATCAGCCCACCGCACTGCTTAGGCCGGCGTGCCCTCACAAGGAGGCCTCCGGACGCGAACCCGGGCCTCCCATATGGTAAACAGGGGCTCTATCCACTGAGCTACACCCGCTTCCTTTTCATGTACTTTCTAGCCATTTGTATATCCTCTTTGGGGAAATGTCTATTCAAGTCTTTTGTGCATCTTTTTCATTGGGTTGTTTGACTTTTTATTGTTGAGTTGTAGGAATTCTTTATATATTCTGATTATTAAACCCTTATCAGATATATGGTTTCCAAATATTTTCTCCCATTGACTGGTTGTCTTTTCACATTTGTGATAAAGTTCTTTGCACAAAAGTTTTTAATTTTTGATGAGGTCCCATTTATCTATTTTTTCGTTTGTTGCTTGTGCTTTGGGTGTCAACTCTAAGAAACCATTGCCTAACACAAGGTCCTGAAGATGCTTCCTTATGTTTTTTCCTAGGAGTTTTATAGTCCTAGTTCTTATATGTAGGTCTTTGATCCATTTTGAGTAAATTTTTGTATATGGTATGAGATAGTAGAACTCCTAATTTTTTCATGTATAAATATCCAGTTTTCTCAGCACCATTTGTTCAAGAGGCTGTTCTTTCCCAATTGAGTGGACTTGGCAGCTTTTTATAAAATTAATTGGCCATTTAAAAGTTTAATTTCATTTTTCATTAAAAAAAAAAATCAATTGGCCTTAGATGTGAGGGTCTATTTCTAAACATGCAGTTCAATTCCTTTGCCCTAATACTCTGTATTTTATATATTTTATGCATATTTCAATATATCTGACCTTGTGCCCAGTACCATGCTGCTTTGACCACTGTAGTTTTGTAATAAGTTTTAAAGTCAGGAAGTATGAGTCCTCCAATTTTATTCTTCTTTTTCAAGATGGTTTTGGCTATTCAGGGCTCCTTACTCTTGCAAATAAATTTGATTATTGGCTTTTCCATTTTTGCAAAGTAGGCTTTTGGAATTTTGATGGAGATTGTGTTGAACCTGTAAATCATTTGGGGTAGAATTGACATCTTGGCAATGTTTAGTCTTGTCCACCCACGAGCATGGAATGTCCTTCCATTTATTTAGCTCTTCTTTGATTTCTTTTAGCAAAGTTTTATAGTTTTCCATGTAAGTCCTTTATGTCCTTGGTTAAATTTATTCTAAGATATTTGATTCTTTTAGTTGCTATTGGGAATGGAAATTTTTTCTTGATTTCCTCCACAGATTGCTCATTACTAGTGTGTAGAAACACTACTGAATTTTTTTTTTTTTTTACTTTATTTTGTACATTTAATTGTTTGAAAATATAAACAATTAAAAACTAAAAAGTAGGGAAGCGGCTGTGGCTCAATTGGTTGGGTTCCTGTTTACCATATGGGAGGCCCCGGGTTCGGTTCCCGGGGCCTCCTGGCGAAGGCAAGCCGGCCCCTCGCAGTTGGTGAGCTGACGGCGGCCCGCACTGCGTGGTGAGATGGCACAGCAAGATGATGCAGCAAAGGGAGACAAGCAGGCACAGAAAAAACGCAAAGCAAATGGACACAGCGAGCACAAGCAGCAAGGGGGAGGTGATAAAAATAAAAATAAATCTTTAAAAATTAAAAAGTAAACACAGATGAATGAATATATGCATTTCTCAATTAAATGTAATGGATACATATAAATTTTTTTTTAATCAAACAATATGTTACACAATATATTTGGTTCATATAATTTTTTTTTAATCAAACAATATGTTACACAATATATTTGGTTCATATATGTCTATTCAAGTCATTTGCCCATTTTTTAATTGGGTCGTTTGTCTTTTTATTGTTGAGTTGTAACATCTCTTTATATATCCTGGATATTAAACCCTTGTCAGATATGTGATTTCCAAATATTTTTTCCCATTGAGTTGGCTGCTGTTTCACCCTTCTGACAAAGTCCTGTGAGGTGCAAAAGTGTTTAATTTTGAGGAGGTCCCATTTATCTATTTTTCCTTTTGTTGCACATGCTTTGGGTTTAAGGTCCAAGAAACCACCACCTATGACAAGGTCTTGAAGATGTTTCCCTACATTTTCTTCTAGTAGTTTTATGGTCCTGGCTTTTATGTTTAGATCTTTGATTCATTTTGAGTTGATTCTTGTATAGGGGGTGAGATAGGGGTCCTCTTTCATTCTTTTGGTTATAGATACCAGTTCTGCCAGCAACATTTGTTGAAGAGACTGAAACACTACTGATTTTTGCATGTTTGATCTTGTACCTTGCCACTTTGCTGAATTCGTTTATTATTAGCTCTAGTAGTTTTGTTGATGTTTGGGGACTTTTTATTTGTCATCTGCAAATAGAGTTTTACGTCTTGCTTTCTGATTTGGTTGCTTTTTATTTCTTTTACTTGCCTAATTACTCTGGCTAGAACTTCCAGTACAATGTTGAATAACAGTGGTGAGAGTGGGCATCCTTGTCTTAGTCCAGATCTTAGAGGAAAAGCTTTCAGTCTTTCACCATTGAATATGATATTAGCAGTAGGTTTTTCATATATGTTCTTTATCATGTTGAGGAAGTTTCCTTCTATTCCTATTTTTCTAAGTGTTATTATCAGAAAAGGATTCTGGATTTTGTCAAATGCCTTGTCTGTATCTTTTTATCCCTTTGTTAATGTGGTATATTACATTAATTGATTTTCTTATGTCAAAAAGTGCGTAACTGGAGTAAATCTCATTTGATCATGGTGTATAATTTTAATGTACTGTTGGATCCGATTTGCTAGTATTTTAAGTGAGGATTTTTGCATCTATTTTCTTGTCGTATCTTTATCTGACTTTGGTATTAGGATAATGTTGGCTTCACAGAATGAGGAGTGTTCCCTTCACTTAAATTTTTTGGAAGAGTTTGAGCAGGATTAGTATTAATTCTTTTTGGAATGTTTGGTAGAATTCATCTGTGAAGCCATCTGGTCCTGGGCTTTTCTTTGTTGTGAGTTTTTTTAAAAACTAATTCAGTCTTTTTACTTTTAATTGGTCTTTTGAGATCTTTTGTTTCTTCTAGAGTCTATGTAGATTGTTCATGTGTTTTTAGGAATTTGTCATTTTCATCTAGGTCGTCTTAATTTGTCAGCATACAGTTGTTCATGGTATCCTCTTATGATTTTGATTTCTGTGGGGTCAGTGGTAATGCCCCTCTCATTTCTGAATTTATTTGTGTCTTCTCTCTTTTTTTCCTTGTCAGAGAAACTGAACTTTTAATTTTAATTAATTTAAATTTAAACTTATGTAGTCACAAGTGGCTAGTGGCCACTGAATTGGACAGTGCAGACCTAAAGTGGGGTTCATCAAACTTTTTCTGGAAGGGGCCAGATAGTATTTTAGGCTTTGCAGTAGTCACATGAACAATATGTAAATGAATGAGCTTGACCATGTTCCAGTAAAACTTTATGGGCACTGAAATTTGAATTTCACAGAATTTTCAGGTGTCATGAAATAGTATTCTTTTGATTTTTTCCAACTATTTAAAAATGTAAAAACCATTCTTAGTTCGTAGGTTGTACAAAATCAGGCAGTAAGTCATAGTTTGCCAAACCCTGATCTAGCATGTTCTTAGGGATCAACAATAGAGATGTAAAAATGCATGTGTTCATTCAACAAATATTTGCTGAGTGTCTCTGAGTGGGCACTGTTTTGGGAGCTGAAGAAGCAGCAATAAACAAAACC
Source organism: Cabassous unicinctus (assembly GCA_029593785.1). Taxonomy (NCBI): domain Eukaryota; kingdom Metazoa; phylum Chordata; class Mammalia; order Cingulata; family Chlamyphoridae; genus Cabassous; species Cabassous unicinctus. Next base: position 2,315 of record JAQZBX010025690.1, on the reverse strand, counting down.
TCAACATTTCTCTTCTTTGGGAGCTTATATTCTGCTGGGAGGAGACATAAAAAATGGTGATAATGAGGAAATTTTTTTTTTTAGGAGGTACCAGGGATTGAACCCAGGACCTCATACATGGGAAGCAGGTGCTCAACCACTTGATCTACATCCACTCCCCATGAGGAAATTTTAAGAAGAATAAAATAAGGTAAAAGGCGAGAGTGACAATGGAGGGTGCCATTTTATATAGGGTCCCTAGATAAAGCTTATCTGTCTTTGAGCAGACACCTGAATGAAGAGATAATAAGGGAAGCAGATGTGGCTCAAGTGATTGGGCTTCCGCGTACCACATGGGAGGTCCTGGGTTCGGTTCCCGGTGCCTCCTGGAGAAGGCGAGCTGGTGCCGCGGGCAGGTGTGGCGAGCTGATACAACAAAAGAGACACAAAGAGGAAAGACAATGAGACACAACAAGCCAGGGAGCTGAGGTGGCTCAGGTGATTGAGCACCTCTCTTCCACATGGGAGGTCCTGGGTTTGGTTCCTGGTGCCTCCTAAAGTAGAAGACTAGCAGACACAGAGAGCACACAGCAAATGAACACAGAGAACAGACAGCAACTGCAAACAGCGGGAGGTGTGGGGAGGATAAATAAATAAATCTTAAAAAATAAGTCAGGTAGTTCTCTGGAGGAAGAACATTCTACTTAGAGGGAAGGGTAAATGCAAAGGCTCTAAAGCAGGAACATGCTTTAGCTGTTGAAGTAACAACAGAGATGTCGAAAATTGGCAAGATTTATATTTTGACAGAATCCTCTCCAGGATTCTTCCATCATTTGCACCAGACACATATAAATGTCAGTGCAGGAAAACTATATTGCCATCAAAAGCAATGTAGGGAGGGGAGCAGATGTAGCTCAGTGGTTGAGTGCCTGCTGTCCATGTATGAGGTCCTGGCTTCAATCCCCCGTGCCTCCTAAAAAAAAAATTATAGTGTAAAAGCAATGTAGGGACCGTTCCTTCTTGGCTTTCTAGAGCATTCTTTTGGAAAATATTTTAAAGCCAGGTTGACTGCCTACACATTCAAAAGACACCAGTAGACTCCCATCAAATGGAAACTTTTTAAGGTTTTTTTTTCCTGAATTGTAAAGAAGTTACAAAATGTTTAAAAACTGAAAAGTATTTGCTGCACTTAGAAATATTTAACACGTTTCTTTTGGTCTTCTATTAGGAGTTCCTCCAAACACTGCACCACTACCGTTGAGTGGGCTTCATGTCTTTATAAAGGCCTTTTAAGTTTGTTTTTTTTTTTAAAGATACTTCAATCTCTTTTATCCTGTGTTTTAAGTATTTTTTAGTACCTAAGAAGAACAGCCAAGTAGCCTGATTATAGACTTAATGTCTCCTTTAAGTTATGAATGCTAAGGTGTCAGAATCTCCTTTTTCTCATAGATACTGTGCTTTTACTTCTGGTGTTATTTACAGTACAAAAAGGCCACTTGAGAAACTGTTAAGAGCTATTTAACTGTCATTGTCAGGGGTTTTAAAAGATTCAGGGTGCCAGGATCTTTTGCCTTTAGGTCCCCAAAGCAAAAGCCCTCTTGCTTTATAGTAACTCACAGATGTTCCCACATGACAGTAACTCATGTGAAACCTTTGAGCTAGTTTTTTTTCTTCCCTTCTTCCTTTCTTATTTTTCCTAGCAAGAATCCTTTTATTGTGTAGTAAAGGTTCATAGTTAGCTCTTTGAAAAATATTTCTTTTGAAACGCAGTCAATCTTACAGAAAAGTTGCAATAAAATATAAAACCTTTTTTTTTTGGACTGGAAATTTTGAGAATAAGTTGCTAATATGATTCCCTATCACCCTGGGATATTTTAGTGTGTATTTCCTCTCTACTCCTACATAACCACAATACAACCATTAAAATCAGGAAAATAACTTTGATACATTACTACCATTTAATCCTCAGATCCCATTTAGTTTTCTCCCATTTCCATTTCTCATTAATTTCCATTACTGCAGGAGGATTCAGTTCAGAATTACCCTGCATTTAGTTGTCACTCTTCATTCTCCTTCAGTCTTTTGTGACCATGACACTTTTGAGGATTATAAGCCAATTATTTTGTAAAATATCCCTCAATTAGAATCTGGTGGTTTCCTTATGATTAGATTAATGTTGTGCTGTATTCTTTTCATGATAATTCTCATTTGTCCCATTACAGATAATGATCACTTAAAGTGATCTCTGGGGAAGCAGGTGTGGCACAATGGATAGAGCACCCGTTTACCATATGAGAGGCCCCGGGTTCGCATCCCGAGGCCTCCTTGTGAGGGCA
>JAQZBX010025689.1:0-29379 GCA_029593785.1 Cabassous unicinctus | reverse complement strand
AAGCGAACCCGGGGCCTCTCATATGGTAAACGGGTGCTCTATCCATTGCGCCACACCCGCTTCCTGCCGTGAGGTTGCTGCATCAGCCCACCACACCGCTCAGGCCAGCGTGCCCTCACAAGGAGGCCTCGGGACGCGAACCCGGGCCTCCCATATGGTAAACGGGGGCTCTATCCACTGAGCCACACCCGCTTCCCTGAATCTGTTTTTTAACAGTCAGATATTAATGGGACACTGATTTGGAAATGAGGCAGACAACAAACAGTGAAATTTATTAAGTTACTACAGAGTGCCAGGTATGTCCTGCATGCTTTGTGCATAGTATGTCATATAATAATTGAAATTACTATAAAATAGATATTACTATGTTCTTTAACTCATGAAAGATTAAAATGACTCTTGAATGATTGTGAAATGAATACAGCAATATGTAAATTAATGAGTGAGATGGAATTTAATCCTAGTTCTGTTGACTGCAGAGTCCAAATCTTTCCATATCATTTGAAACTCTGCAGATGTCAGGATTTTTAAAGGCTGAATTATGCCCTAAAAGTTAAATAATGTCCTTGCCTGAATTTCAAGGGAAATGTGACATCACAACAAATTGGCCGTGTAAGAAGGTATCTTTTCACCTAAGGAGAAAGTGGGCAGGACAAGAACTACAGAGTTTTTGACTCCAAGATAATGAGTCTCCTGCTATTTTCAGAAGAGATCAAAGTCCATATCTGCCTTAACTGTAAGTTAGATCAGTGCCAGTCAATATTTTTCTTTCAAAACACATTTATGCAGGACTGATGTGGCTCAAATGGATGGGCATCCATCTCCCACATGGAAGGACCTGGTTTGATCCCTGGGGCCTCACAGCAAAAATGAAAACAAAAAACAAAAACAAACAAACAAAAAACACATTTATATAATGCTTTCGATGTGGCAGGCACTGTTAAATTCACTTAATGTATGTTAAACCATTTAATTGGTTTAAGATCTATGTGGTAGGTATTATCATTACCATTTTCCCAGGTCTCATTCACAGCTAATTTTTTCCAATTAAAGAAAAAAAGTAAAGTGAAATATTTCTTTATTACAGAAATTCACAAAGCTTTTTAATAATGTAGACCAGGGATCTTCAAGACAGTGATATAGTTAGTAGTGTTCTCAGAGGTTGTTTGTATGTTTTAATTACAGATGTCTTTTCTTAATGGAACACCTGTTAATATCTCAGGGTATTTTAAAAGATGCTCATATCTTGATTGAAGAAGTTAATGCCATCAAAATCGAATCATTTGAGCTTTTAATATCTGAGAATCTTTTTTACATGTAAAGAATACTCATAGCTCCTTAAGGTTTTTTTTGTTGTTGTTGTTTCTTTGTTTGTTTGTTTGTTTTTTAGCTACCAGGGGCCCTGGCACCTCATATATGGGAAGCCTTCACTCAACCACTAACTGCAGAGCCACATCAGCTCCCCTGAGTTGGTTTGTTCATTTATTGTTTTGTTTTGTTTTGTTTTGTTTTTAGGAAGTACTGGGAACAGAACCCGGGACCTCCCATGAGGGAAGCAGGTATTCATCTACTTGAGCCACATCTGCTCCCTCCTTAAGTTTTAACTACTACTTACTATTCAAGTTTGAAATCTTAAAGGCAGTTTTATAAGACTTTAAGCTCAAATTTCAAAAACCAGAAACTCTAATTTGTGTGTTTGCTCTTAAGTACTGCACCACACTATGTTCTCTGAACATATTTCAATATTTACTTTAACTCTGCTCATATTCTGGTTGCCTGCTGTGTTGAAGTCTTTGAGCCTTCAAAATGGATTTGTTGGGAGAAAATCAGAGAAACAATTGGAGTAGCTCCAAGACCTTGGAAACACAGGACCAACAAAATCAGAAAACCAGAATAGAAAAAAATTTCAGGGATAGCTAAGGAGGAGGGGTATATTCCAGCCCCAAGAGCTCTTAAATGGCCAATCAAATTTCAAAATATTTATCTTCTCAGTAAAGAACATTCTTTTAAAGTTAAACAAACTAACAAAAAAACCAATAGTAACAGAAATGGCCAATTGTGTGGTCTTTTATAATTTCAGAGCTTCCAGTAACAAAGGATAATTATAATAAGAAATATTTATTGAAAATTTACTGGTATTAAGAGCCTTACAAGGATTATCTGATTTGATCCTGATAATATCTATATCATTCCCTTTAAATGAAACTTAAAGAGATCACATTTTGCCAAAAATCACACTGTAAATGGCAAAAGTAAGATTTAAACTCAAGACCATCTGAAGCAGACACTTTGCTCATAACCATTAGAGCATATTAAACCTGGTCACCCATTTGCCCATAATGTATATACAGGATATGATACATAAAATCTCCCTCACCCAACAAAAACTGTGAAACAAGGCTGTCAATGTGAATGACTATTTAACATAACAATAAAAATGGGTTCTAGTCCATATAATGGCAGGGATGAATGGCAATTTCCTTTGGAGATAGAAAAAGAGAGAAAAAGACCAGATGTTGGAGAAAAGAGAAAGTGTAGAAAGAGAATATAGAAAATAAACATTCAAAACATTTCTATTGCCAAGAATATTTTATTTTTGTTTTGTAATAGAAAATTTTGAGCTTACATTGCATCATATATGAAGTATTGAGAGTTTCTTTGTTTTCATAAATTCTGTTATAAAAGATACTTCCTAGGAAGTGCCTTAATCATGTGAATCGATTAATAGGCTGACTCTAAACAAAATCAATAGCTTTGGTGTGTACAAAGATCACCTTCTTCAGAAACATCTGGATAATTTGTTTAAAATGTAAAACTTCAATCCAAGCATTGTCCTAATTAGTATGTTAAAAAGATTAAAGATGAGATTCTGAAAGTACATTAAAGATTGACTACCAGGAGCTGTTCTGGGAACCCACAGAGCAGGAGGCTTCAGAGCATCAATCTAGAAAGAGCTGGACAAAGAGATAAATTGCTCAAGGTAAAACCCTGAGTTTCTTACCCCTAAGGATGGAAACTGCAGAGCTGTTAAGCCCCACTCTCAAGGCAAAGCCAATGTGAACCCGGAACCCAGACTCTTGCTTACTACCCAACAGGAGGGAGCATTATCCAAGAGTGGAAGTGTTCTAGTGAAGAGTGGACAAGGGTTTCCTTTATGTGGATTTGGTTGCCTGGACCTCTTTTGAGCTTTGAGGAACATGCTATCTGGTTTGAGGTGGCACCAGGAAGAAGGGAGAGGTGAATCTGCTGAGGCAGTCGGATTTACCTAACTGCCTAGTTTAGAGAAATTTGGTATGGAAGAGGGCAGAGTCAAGCAATTTACTAGTTGAGTACTGAAAACTATCAAAATTTTAACTCCCTTAAGAGAGAAGGGTAGAGCAGTAGGAAGTGCTTAATAAACTACCTAGAACCTATTTAGGGTTCCCAGAGAAGAGAGGGTGGTCTGGAAGAAGGTTTAGAGTCATTTTTCTGCAGTGAGTTCTGTCACCAGAGTCACATTAGAATTTCAAAAGGGAACAAAACCTGACCAGGAGTGGTGAGGGAAAAATCATTCATACAGGTTATTGTGTCCTGCTGCCCTGGGAGGGAAAACAATAAGAATAGAAAAGGGGCAGGGACAGACTCCTAACCAGTAGGAATTTATCCAACTGCAAAGAGTCAAACCTGCCCCAGGGAAAGTTATTGGATAGCTTTCTGAAGAGCTAGCTGATGAAACAAGAAAGTTTATCTCAGTGGATAAAATTCCACATTGAATATATGAGGTCCCTAGTTTGATTCCTGACTCTTATTAGAGCAGTGATCCACTGGGATACCAAACATCCAGCTGATACTTTAGGACAGGGAAAACATAGACATTATTTTTATATTAACTTCTCTTGGGTCTCTCAGTTTTCCTAAAAAAAAAACTTTACTTTCTTTAAAAATTTAACTTACTTTACTCACTAAAACTCACTTCAAAACCTGCAGATGGAAGGCTGCAGGGCAGTTGTTTGATGAATACTAGCAGCCTGAGAAGCTCCACATGGGCCAAAGACGGAAAGCCATTCTTTCTTAGTTTTTGTTTGACTGCTTGCTTGTGTGTTTTTGTTTTTTGTGTTTTTTTTCTTATTTTTATTTCCTCTTTCTCCTCCTCTCCTTTTTTTCTTTAATTAGGTATGGCTGGCTTGTTCCTTGTTTGCTGTGTTTCCTCTTCCATGAGTTCCGCTTTTCTGTGTATACTGATTTTGTCTAGCAACGCTAAATCTTCCTTCGTTCAAATTTTATCTTCTGCTTTCTGTTGTTGTGCTTATATTCCACCTGTATTTAGTCCTCAGTTTTTCTGGTTTTTATTTCTATCTTGTCTATTCTGTTTTCTATCTTTTATTAACTTTTTTGTTTTTGTCTTTTCTTTTATCTTTCCCTCTGTCCTCATCATTCTGGTCTTTTAATTCATTTTATATATTTTTCTCTTTTTGGTTTCCCATTTCATTGTAGGTTCTCTACTTTTTTATTCTTATTATCCTACAATGCTTAGATGAGTTAAATATTCATTTTCCTAGGCCGTATATGGCTCCTTTTCTAAATTTTGCTATTATTATTGCTAATATCATTTTATATTTTCTTATCTCTCATGCTTTCTCTGGCCCTAGTCTTTTTCCCTCAAGGGAACATAGAAAACACAAGGAAATAGAACAAGAAGAACAAAGTGTCATAGACAAAACCTAACACAGCAGTTAAATTAAATCCTAGAGTAGAAAGAGAAGCTAATCAACTGAATAAACACATCAAGATAAAAAAATGACTAAAAAACAACAAAAAATTACCAACCATACCAAGAAACAGGAACACAAGGCCCTGCGCAATGAAAAAATCAGGAAGAGATGCAGAACATCAAACAATTAATCAAAGGTGCTCAAACAAAATTAATAAACTAATTAAATGAAGAGAAGGGAGAGATTAAGGATATTAACAAGACACCGAGAGAACATACTGAAGAAATTGTAAACATACATAAAAAGATAGCGGGTATGATCATGAGGAATGGCACAAGAAATCAAAAAGACACTAGAAGCACATCACACCAGATGTGAGCAGACAGAGGAAAGAATTAGTGATGTGGAAAACAGTACATCTGAAATCAAACAGATAGTTGCATAGATAAATAAAAAGAAAGAAAAAATCAAGCAAGGACTTAGAGATTTGAATGACAACACAAAACACACAAACATGCACATTTTAGGCATGCCAAAGGAAGAAGAAAAGGGAAAGGGGACAAAAGAATTGTTGGTGGAAATAGGAAATAAAGGATGAAAATTTCTTAACCCCAATGAAGGAAATGAATGTACATATCCAGAAAGTGCAGCACTCCCCAAACAGTATAAATCCTAACAGGCCTATCCAAGGCATATACTTTTCAAATTGTGCAATGTTCAATACAAACATAAAATACTGAAGGCAGCAACAGAAAGGAGAACTATCACATACAAGGGAGGCTCAATAAGATTAAGTGCTGATTTCTCATCTGAAATCATGGAGGCAAGAAGGTAGTGGTAAGACATAGTTAAGGTACTAAAAGAAAAAAAACTCCCAGCCAAGAATTCTCTATTCATCAAAGCTGGCATTCCAAAATGATGGAGAGCTCAAAATATTCAGAGATGAACAGAAATTCAGAAAGTATGCCGAAAAGAATCCTACCCTTCAAGAAATACTAAAGGGAGTTCTGCAGGTTGAAAGGAAAAAACAGGAGAGTGTAAGAACAACTAAAAAGACAAAAAGAAAATAAAACAACATATGACATATGTAAACCCAAAGAAAATATGACTAATGTAAGTAATTCTTTGAGAGTAATAACACTGAATGTTAATTGATTAAACTCACCAATCAAGAGACACAGACTGGCAAAATGGATAAGGAAATATGACCCATTGATATGCTGTCTACAGGAAACTCACCTTAGACCCAGTGATTCAAGAAGGCTGAAAGTGAATGGCTGGAAAACAATCTTAGAAGCAAACAATAACCAAAAAAGGGAGGAAGTAGCTATCCTAATATATGACAAAATAGACTTTAAATGAAAAACTATTGTAAGAGACAAAGGGGTAATCTTTCAAAAAGAAAGAACAATCATAAACATTTGTGCAGCTAACCAGGGTGCCCCAAAATACATGAGGCAAATACTGGAAAAACTAAGTGGAGAAATAGATGTCCCTACAATTATAGTGGGGGACTTCAATACACCATTATCACTACTAGACACAACATCTCAACAGAAAATCAATAAAGAAACAAAGACCTTGAATAATACATTACAGGATCTGGACCTAATAGATATATACAGAACACTACACCCCAATACAGCAGGATATACATTCTTCTCTAGTGCACATGGTTCATTCTCCAAGGTAGACCAAATGCTAGGCCACAGAAAAATTCTCAATGAACTCAGAAAGATTGAAATTATACAAAGTAATTTCTCTGACCACAATGGAATGAAACTAGAAATCACTAAGTGCCAGAGAACCAGATTAGGCACAAAGATATGTAAGTTAAACTATACACTCTTAGACAATCTGTGGATCAAGGAGGAAATTTCAAAAAAAATCAATAACTACCTTGAAATGAATTAAAATGACAACACAACATATCAAAACCTCTGGGATGAAGTAAAAACTGTACTGAGAAGGAAATTCATAGCTATAAATGCATATATCAGATAAGAAAAAAGAGCTAAAATTGAAGACATAACTGCTTTCCTGGAGGAATTAGAAAGAGACCAAGAAACTGACCCCAAAGGAGTAAAAAGAAGGAAATAACAACAATTAGAGCAGAAGTAAATGAAATAGAAATTAAGAAAGCAATAGAAAAAATAAACAAAACCAAAAGCTGGTTCCTCGAGAAGATCGATAAAATTGACAAACCCTTAGCTAGACTAACGAAGAAAAAAAGAGAAGATGCAAATACACACACAAAAAAATGAGGAAGGGGATATCACCATCAACCCCATAGAAATAAAGAGTTTTGTAAGAGGATACTTTGAAAAACTATATGCCAAAAAAAGGATAATTTAGAGGAAATGGAGAAATTCCTAGAAACACACAAGCAGCTGACAGTCATGAATGAGGAAATTGATGAACTCAACAGACCAATCACATGTAAAGAGATAGAATCAGTCATCAAAAATCTCTCAACTAAGAAGAGCCCAGGAACAGAAGTCTTCACAAGTGAATTCTACCAAGCATTCCAGAAAGAACTAACACCAATCCTGCTTAAACTCTCCCAAAAAATAGAAGTAGATGGGCTTCATCTAGGGTATGCAATGATAGTTCAAAATAAAATCAATGTAATGCACCACCTAAACAGATTAAAAGAAAAAAATCACATAATCATCTCTATAGACACAGAGAAAGCACTCAATAAAATACAGCACTCTTTCCTGATAGAAACCCTGCAAAAGATAGGAAGACAAGAAAACTTTCTGAACATGATAAAGGGTTTGTATGAAAAATCCACAGCAACATCATATACAATGGTGAAAACTAAAAGCTTTCCTTCAAAGATTGGAAACAAGAAAAGGATGCACACTGTCATTGTTCCTATTTAACATTGTCTTAGAAGTATTTGCTCGAGCACTGAGGCAAGAAAAAGATACAAAAGCCATCCAAATTGGAAAGGAAGAAGTAAAAATTTCACTATTTGCAGACGACATGATCCCATACATAGAAAGCACTGAGAAATCTACAACAAAGCTTCTAGAACCTATAAATGAGTACAGTAAAGTCACAGGTTATAAGATGAATGTGTAAAAATCAGTAGCATTTCTGTACACCAATAATGAGCAATCTGAGGAGGAAATCAAGAAAAAAATACCATTTACAGTATAAACCAAAAAAATAAAATACCTAGGAATACATTAAACTAAAGATTTAAATGACTTATACATTGAAAACTACACATCAAGGTTAAAGGAAATAGAAGAGTTAAATAAATGGAAGAATATTCCCTGTTATGGATAGGTAGAGTAAATATCACTAAGATGTCTATCCTACCGAAACTAATGCACAGATTTAATGCAATACCAATAAAAATCAGCACAGCATTTTTTACTGAATTCATAAAACTAAATATAAAGTTTGTTTGGAAGGGGAAGAGGCCCTGAATCACCAAAGACATATTGAAAAAGAAAAATGAAATCAGAGATATCACACTACCTGACTTTAAAACATATTACAAAGCTACAGTGGTCAAAACTGCATGGTATTGACACAAGGATAAACACACTGACCAATGGAAACAAATTAAAGTTTCTGATACAGTTCCTCACATATACAGTCATCTGATATTTGACAAGGCCAACAAGCCCACTCATTTGGAAGAGAATGGCCTCTTCAACAAATGGTGCTTGGAGAACTGGATATCCATATCTAAAAGAATGAGAGAGGAACAGCATCTCACACCTAATACAAAAATCACCTCAAGACAGATGAAAGATCTAAATAAAAGAGCCAAGACCATAAAGACCTTGGAAGATAATGTAAGGACACATCTATAGAAACTTGTAATAGGAAATGTCTCCATGAACTTCACACCCAAAGCACGAACAACAAAAGACAAAATAGATAATAGGGACCTGCTCAAAAATAAAACATTTTGCACCTCAAAGGAATTTGTAAAGTATGTGTAAAGACAGCCTATCCAATGGGAGAAAATATTTGGTAACCATATATCTGATAGGAGCCTAATATCCAGCATATATCAAGAAATCCTATATTTCAAAAATTTGAAAAGAAACAACTCATTTAAAAAATGGGCAAGTGACTTGAACAGACCCTTCTCCAAAGAAGGAATACAAATGGATAAAAAGCCCATGAGAAGATGCTCAACATCACTAGCTATTAGGAAAATGTAAATCAAAACTACAGTGAGATACCATCTTACACCTATTGTACCAGCAGCCTTTAAAAAAACAGAGGACTACAAGTCTTGGAGAGGATGTGGAGAAATGGGAACCCTCATCCACTTCTGGTGGGAATGTAGAATGGTAGAGCCATTGTGGAGGACTATTTGGCAGTTCCTCAGAAAGTTAATTATAGAACTTGTATGTGATCCAGCAATTCCGCTGTTGTACCCAGAAGAATTGAAAGCATGGTCATGTACAGATATATGCACACCAATGTTCATAATGGCATTATTCAGTATCACCAAAAGTTTGAATCAACCCAAATCCCCATCAACAGATGAATGAATAAACAAACTTGGGTATAAACATACGATGGAATATTATTCAGCTGTAAGATGAATGCAGTATCAACACATGGGATAACATGGATGAATCTTGAGGACCTTATGTTGAATGAAGCAAGCCAGGCATTGAAGGACAAATATTACATGACCTCTCTGATATGAATTAAGCAAATATAGCTGACTCACAGAGTTACAGACTGGAAAAAAGTTTTACAGGAAATATAAAGGGAGAGGATGATTGTGAGCCAAAGCCCATATGAGGGAAATCTATGATAAGGTGGAAGTGAGTAGTTGTGCAGTGAAGGGGCATGACAGGGGTGTATGGATAATATTGGGTTGAGCAATGCAAGCTTGAAAGGGGGCGTAGTTTAGGGAGGATGGTTTGGATGGTCCATCAAACTGGGGGGAGGTTTGGGTGAGGGAGCAGGTGACTATTGGGGATTGGTGGGTACGTGGGTGAAACTACAATATTGAGAAAACTCTTTTAGCAATATGACAAGGAAGGACTACAGGTTTAGAGCATTGGATGGGGGAACATTTAGGACAGGGCACAGCTGGGGCAGTTTTCTAGAGAATGTGTGAGCAAACATTTTGTCATAGTGTGCTGTATCAGTGGGGAGAGCCCACATAATGAGTGGGAAGGTGTTGGACTCCCATGCTGGGGAAAGCCAATATGTTCTAAAGCAGAGGGGAAGGTGTCTCTCAAGAGCATGGGAGGTTCCTAATAAGGGAAAACAGACTACTGTGTTAAGCCCTCAGCATTGTAGCAAGTATCTATGAATCTTGTCCTTCAAGGAGTGAAGCCTGGTGGCCATTAGGGCCCCAAGTGGAGGGGGAGGTAAGAATAGAATAGATAGAAGTGGGGGTATATAAGGGCAATTGAATTGTTCTGCATGATCTTGCACTGATGGATACGGCCCTGTTAAGTTTCATCAAAATTTTATAAAAGGGTATAGTTTCAAATGTAAACTATAATATAAACCATTGACCATGGTCAGTAGCTATGTTTCAATATTTGTGCATGAGTTGTAACAAATGTACCATTCATATGTAAAATGGTTATTAATAGGGAAGGGGGAAAAGGGGAGGATGTTGGGTATATGTAAGTCACCAATATTCTGTATGTAACTTTACTGTGACCTTAAATATCTTTGAAGACAAAATTACAAAAAAAATTAAGACACTGAGGAAGAAATGGAAGAAAATGCCACTGCACATACAGGACAACAGATATTACAGTGATGAAAGGCAAAATGTAAAAAAACATTTTTATTTTTTAAAAATATTTTTCATTTTTTTAATATTCCAATTTTTTTACTTTACTTTAGCTTTAGTTTTTCTGAATTATTTCGTAATTTATTTCTGATATTTAAACTTACCATTTTTATTTCATTTTTTATTAACTGAATTTGGCAGTATCCTTGGCTTCATTTTTGACGAAATTTTGGGTCACTGAAGGGTTATAACTATGGCAGGAGAGGATCAATGGTGTGAGGTGTCAGTGATGGGGGATACATGGGAGAAAGTTCACCTGGGCATACATATAAGGTACATAAATATGTTCAAATGCTCATGGAGCATTACCACAGTGGGTAGAGATTCACAAAACAATCAAAATATTATTGAATCCCCATCCTGAATAATTCCTCCACATTCTCTAAAGGAACAGCAACAATCCTCCAAGTACAAGGGCAATGACTAGTGAAGAAGGATGGCCCATTAATGGGCCCTTAATATTGATGACAACGCTTATGAGCCTTTTGCTATTGACTTTGCAACTTGGCCTAGTGTTGTAGGGTTCCTAAGAGTTACCTCCTGAGAGCTTCCTTGTTGCTCAAATATGGCCTCTCTCTAAGCAAAACTCAGCATATAGATGCATTACCTTCTCCCCAGTGTGGGGCATGACTCCCAGGGATGAGCCTCCCTGGCACCAAAGGGTTACTACCAAGCACCACCTGGTGATACCACTGGAAAGAGACCTTGAATAAAAGGGGGAAAAGGTAGAGACAAATGAGTTTATATGGCTAAGAGACTTCAAAGTGAGTTGGGAGGTCATCAGAGATGTAAAGCTTATGCACGTCTCAGCAAGATCTCATAGATGGCCAAAGTAGATACTACCCTACATAGTGGGGCTCCTGAGGCCCCCCAGACATACCCAGTTCCTACAGTCATGGCAGATAGCTCTGGAGTTTGGTGCCTTGCCAGTGCGATCTACTTTGGAGATTATGCTTCCAAGTGTGACAGAGTTGGACTCAGATATGACTTCTCTACACATGCCTTTTCTGTCCCTTTTATTTGAACCTATATTTGGTGCTGGAATTGCTAGGTGTACGTCCAAGAGACTTGAATATCTGGGATGTCCATGTGCCAGCTGGGTCCTGATCCTTAGCAGATTGCCAACACCTACTCTCCAGTTCCTTGGATTCACCCAAGATAAATAACAAACAGGTGAGGATGGACAACCACCACACCAAGGAATAAAGAGTGTATACAACTGCAAGCAAGAGTTCCATCCATCAGATATAAGGGATCGATGTCGCTTCTCAATTAGAGGTGGAATGGGCATCACAATTCCAGAATCCTCAGGATTGGGGAATAAAATATAGACTAGAGTAGACCTACTGGTATTCTACTATAGACTTATTATGATTCTAGTAGTGGAAGAAATTATATCACTGTTGTGGAGACAGTGGCCCCTGGAGGTGCTAAAGTCAGGAAGAGGGAAAATGTTTTGTAATATGGGGGCATTTTCAGGACTTGGAATTAGCCTGAGTGACATTGCAATGACAGATACAGAATTGAGATACAGATACAGATAACTTACAGAATTGAGTGGGAGAGAATATAAACTACAATGTAAAGTATAATCCATGCTTAGTGGCAATGCTACAAAATGTGTTCATCAATTGCAGTGAATGTACCACACTAATGAAAGAAGTTGTTAATATGGGGGAATGTGGGAGGTCTGGGGAGTGGGGCATATGGGCATCCCTTATTTTTTTTTTATGTATCATTTTTTGTAATCTAAGTATCTTTTAAAAATAAATTTTAAAAATTTATTTTAAAAAGATTGACAACCAAATGGACAATAAATTAATCAAAATTGGACATTTTTATACCAATAAGTAATTTACTGCCTGGACTTTTTCTTAAAGAGCCTATATGCCAACATACACATAGTCTTTGACACAAAATATTCACTGCCCATAGAAATTACCTTCTTTTCTTTTAGTGATAAAAAAAATCATTTTATATGGTTGTGATTATTTCTCAGTCAAATCACATTTTACCTCCACAGCAACTTCATAGCATTTTCACCTTACATTTCTGAGAGTGTAGATCAAAGATTTTAACATGGGTGTTATCATGGTATACAACATGGCCACAGCTTTATCAATGGTGAAGGTGGACACTGTGCACAGATACACAAATATGCAGGGTATGAAGCATAAGATAACCACAGAGATATGAGAAATAAAGTTGGACAGAGCTTTGCACCTCCCGTCTAAGTGGTGAAATTTCAAAGTGTACAAAAAGATCATACAGGAGACTTTCAAGAGGAAGAAGTTTGTTAGGTAGATGAACACAGTGTTGGCAGCCACAAAGAGACCAAGTGTGTAGGTACCCATGCAGAGAAGTTTCAGCAAAAAAAATCAAGTCACACATGAAGTTATGTAGGGCACTGGAGCCACTGAAGGGCAGCCATGTTGTGAAGAAGATCCTAATGTTTGCAGGGTCAAAGCCTCTAGCTCAGGAAACTCCTATGAGGAGGCCACAAGCCTATGAGCTTATGATGATTGTGTACTACAGGGATTTGCAGATGACCACGTAGTGGTCATGGGCCATCACCACAAGCAGGATGATCTTAGTAACAACAAAAATGATGCTCAGGAAAACTTGTTATACACCCCCTAAAAGAGATGTGTTTCCCACAGAAAGAATGTCCATTAGCATGGAAGAACAGCAACCATCTGTAAGGGATAAGTAAGACAGAAAGAATAAGTAAAGAGTCTAAATTTGTCCAAATCAAAATATCTATGCTTTTTGGTATACAAATTCTTAATTCTTTAAAAATATAAACTCCTTAAATTAATCCTCCTGGATAAAATCGCATTCAACTTAGTTTGCGACTAAATTAGCATATTTTGAATTTAATAGAAACACAAATAAGCCCAAATACTATTGTGAGATACTAATGATGGAGTACTATGATTTCCATATATCAAAATGTATTGTAGATCAAAAATCAATTACATCATGTGTTAAATAGCACATGAATACGGAGATCAGTGGAACAAAATAGAATGCTGAAATGGATAAATATGTGTGAGACTTTGGAATAAAACAATGCTGAGATTTTTAGATCTGTGAATAAAAGATAATTATTCAACTATAAAAATAGACATCAAGAAAAATTTAAAATGCAATCCTGATTGAAACCCTTATATCAAAATAAAGTACACATGAATCTAAATTTAAATTTAAAAGTAAAAACACAAAAAAGCTAAAAAAATCATTAAGAATATGGAGAAATATTTCATTAAGAATGAATTCTTACTGAATTCATTGATGTCTACCTGTATAAGATATTAAAACAAAGAAAATAAATATGTCTGATATATAAATATAAAAACTTTACATAGACAACACATTTCTGCATAGCGTAAAACAGGTAAAAAATATATCACAAGCCTGAATTATAATAATTACAAATACAAAAGTAAAAGAGACAAAAATTAGTGTAAAATTAACTCATAAAAATTAATAAGAAAACAATCAACAAATAAGGAAAATAGGTAAAATACCTTAATAAACAATTTACAAATAAATGCAAATAATTTTCAAAAATGCTAAAAGCTGCTCAATTATATTGAAAACATTTCAATTAAACTGAACAAATTAAATACAATCTTTTACTTTAAAAGATTGCCAAATACCATAAATGTTTATCAAGCATTCTTGTTGATAATATGGATAAACAGATATTCTCATAGATTGTGGACAGGAGTGTGTTAGGTAAAACCTCAATCAAAGGCATTTTGAAAATAAAGTATGATGATCAACATTGAAAACGAATACCAATTGACAGCAATTCCAGTTCTAGAAAGTCGTTTGTACACATATACAAAAACATTGTTATTGTATAATTATCTGTCATAGAAAAAGATTACAATAGATATTAGAAAGAAAAGCCATACAAAATGGCACAAAATAAAATGCAAATCTCCTACCCAACTTTAACCAAATTTCCCAGTGCTACTACTCAGTTACAAATTGCTTTTCCATCTCCTTAGTTCCACTGTTCTATTATACATGTTCGTTTCAATCATCAGAAACAGTTCACCTATAAACAATTATAAATATTGAGAAAAGGTGTATTGTAAACTTATTATTTATTCATTCAATGGGCAAATAATTATAGAACACTTATACTGTGTCAAGCTTTTCCAATAAGGTAGACCCAGTCATAACAGAAGATCTACTACTCATTTAAGCTCAGGGCTTACACCAAGGGGGCATATAATCACAGGACAGAAATGCTGGTAGTGACTGAGGAATCACCTTTTCACCATCAGTCACCATACTTCTCAGATGGAGGTATTCCTCTTGAAGTTAGAGATGACTGAGCACATCTAAGAATTTCTTTAATCTTCTACTGACAAGTATCATATAAACCCTGACCAGCAATGTTGTCACCTTTATTCCCTCTTATTTAACAGTAATACTAAACTTTCTTTGAGGAATTCAGCAAGTTGACTATTATATCTGCTTATATATGTCTCTCTCCTAACTCAATAGCTTTAGTTTATGTCACAAAAATTAAAAAGCTATATTGTACTGTTTCTTTAAATAAGGCATATTATTAATAAGCAGGCAAAACAGATACTTTTATTTTACTCAAAGTGTCTATCACACTCATATTTAGGAAATATATATATATAATATGTTACTATAAAACAATTTCCTAGACCACTGTAATTATAATATTTTCCAAATCTGTTTGCCAGACCTTAACTAAATGGCAGTCACAATTCTGAGACATAATTCTGCACATATATAAATAATAGTTTTGATAGCTATCTACTGAGTGTGAAAATTTGAAATGAATGAGCAAAAATATTTGAAAGCATATATAGCACAGTGCTTGGACAAAAACAGATGATCAATCTTTGTTCTGTTTTAGCATATCTGAAGCTTCAGGTGCAACCTATCAACATGTATAAGTTGATATTCCTTTGAAATGCAGAAGCACCTGGTAAAAAATCTTTCCACTGATTTCCCTTTAAAATAGACAAAAAATTTAATGAAAGGAAAAGAATACTAACCTTGTAAGTACCTCTATCATTTATTTTGCAAAACTGTAAAACTGATGCAATGTTCATGCATATATTACACCCATTTAATGTGAGTATATTTAATGTATCACATTTGTGTCACAATTTATCTTTACAATACAAGTATTGCTATCGTAATTTTAGCTGAAAAAACTAAAGCTCAGAATATTTTGTTATTTTTCTCCAAATGGCACAATCTTAAGGGACAAAACTGGAATTAGAGTCTAAGTTTGATTGCCTTCAAAGTACCTGTACTGCCAGTGGAAGTTTTTTCAACTTTTCAAGTGATAAAATTGCCTATGAAACAGATATTTACAAAATTGCATGTTAATAGTGGAAATCATACTGGGCAATTGTGTGGATATCTATTTCATAGGCAGTTATATCACTTAATTTAATAAAATCCCACATCTACATAAGAAGATACCACCTAATGAGGAAAAAGAAATTCTACTAATTTCTTTTTAAGGTAATTTCAAAAAATTACCTTTCCAATTTCTTGCCTATATCATTCCATTTGATATGGTCTAACTAGTTGTAACTGAGAATTTGAAAGGACATTCAAAGCCTTTTAAATACCATGCTTTAGGGCTAGTTAAGCATTTCCTGAATTAGTTATGCAAGTACTTAAAAGAATACATGTACTCACCAACAGGGCAAGCATCACTGGACGTTTTATTCTTTCTAACCTCAGTATTTATCATTGAGTCTTGCATTTGGACTGTGCCCAAACATGCTAATTGCTTCATTATATTTACTTGGATTTCCCACAAAATTTGAAAAAATCATCTGTATGTAAAGATGCTGCTAGAGCAATTACATAATTAGGGTCAAGAAGATGAAAAGCAGAGAAAAAACTAATTTCAGAACCATTGTGAGATTATTGTTAGTAAAACTAATATATCATTAGAATCACTTTGTTCCAATGATGATGAATTCATCATTTATTTCTTCACTTTGTCATAGCATTTTACCTTATTTTTAATTAACAATTTATTCTGCCTTGAAATATTGTTAATTATGCTATAATTTTATCTCCAGTTTACATGTAAAAACTAATTTTTTGTTCAACTATTGATTATGTTTTCAAAAATTATAGAGAACCTATATTGTGTCAAGTGCTATGCTATAAGCTGGATATACAATCGTTAACAAAACAGAAAAAAAATCAGGAAAAATAATCTGCCTTATATCTTGTAATAGAACTAGGCAATGAACAAGGGAATGACTTAATAGAGCACATGCAGTCTCTTATAAGTGCTATTAAGACAACAAAATGCTATTGTGACAGAAAATAAGAACGAGAATGCTAGTCCAGATGAAGTAGTTAGAGTAGGCCATTTTTAAAAGGTGATATTTAAGCTAAGATACAGAGGATGAAAAGTTGCTGCCATAAAAAGTACTGTTCCAAATTTGAAAAGATCAAGGCACAAAAAGATCACTGTGAATGGAGGGAAATAGGAAAGGGAGAGATTAGAAAAGCCGAGGTTGCAAACATGCACTGCACTGTGCTGCAGTATATTACAGTTCTTG
The DNA here is from genome assembly GCA_029593785.1 of Cabassous unicinctus. Classification (NCBI taxonomy): domain Eukaryota; kingdom Metazoa; phylum Chordata; class Mammalia; order Cingulata; family Chlamyphoridae; genus Cabassous; species Cabassous unicinctus. The sequence goes on along the minus strand of JAQZBX010025689.1, from coordinate 12,292 downwards.
GTAAGGAATTTGGGTTTTATTTTAAGGTCTTTCAAAGTGGGAGTAAATAATATTTCATAGACATTTATTTTTTAATTAAAGAAGTCCTCCACTTCACCAAATATGTCAAAATTAAGGAAGAGCTTCTTAAGAATTGCTACTGAATCATATGTGCTCCTGTGCTAGTGAAAGAAGGTAAAAGACTACACTTTTCTTTTATGTTGCAGAACTAAGCACAATGTCGCTCATAGAAATTATTCAGTAAATTCAAATGATTATAAACATAACTCTAAGTTATCAACTGAGATAATTTTCCTCCTCTCTCATTTTCTTGTGGTCCTTTATATCTGCTTTTTATCCTATGCGTAGGGCAAACAAAGTAAAAAATTCCCTTCAGATTTGTAGAAAGAAATGTCTATAGGATAAAACAAAAAAATTCTGAGTTCTCATGCCCAAACAATAGTAAACATCAGTGATGTGTGGCTGCCCCCAAAATCTTTTGAATACACCCTGAACATTTTATTAGTTTTCCATATATTGAATACATGTTTCCAAACATAAAATTGAAGAAACTACATTTCCCAGTCCTCCTTGCCCCTAAGATATAGACATGTGACTTGGGTTCTGCCTACCAGGTACACATGCTCAAAACAAACCTTCTGTTGAAAATTAGGTATACCAGTCTGGGTCCTGGTTAAGGCTCAACAGAGCCAGGGAAGTGCTGAGGTCAGGAAGAGTGGTAGCATCTTCACAGTTTGGCCTGTGTTTTAGTTTCCTAACTGCCAAAACAAATATCATGCAATGAATGGATAGTAGAATAAGGTAATTATAAATACAACATTTGACTACATGACCAGTTACAGAAACAAGGACTAAAATAGTCATGAATAGATATCCTTGTTTTGTTATGAATATTTTTCCATATATTCATAAAGCAAATATGTTTGTTTTCCTTCCTATGTTATCACCTTAACACATAACATAAGTTGTGTTAAATTTATGTCATAATATTTAAGTTACAGGATATCAATTTTCAAAGTGATATCTGGGTTTGCAGGTACCAGGAATTCCACCCTCTTCTGGGAAAAAAGGTAATGTGATTCCAGTTGTACACAGGAAAACTGAGTATTGTCAGTTGAAAATATCTCAGTGTGGTAGTTTGAAGCTGTACGTACCCCAGAAAAACATGTTCTTAAATCTAATCCATACTTGTGGGTGTGAACCCATTGTGAACAAGATCCTTTGATGAAGTCAGGGAGGGTCTTAATCCTATTACTGGGATTCTATAAAAGATTATAAAAACAGAGTGAAAATCAGAGAGAAAGAGAGCCATGGAAGTAAGAAGCTGAAAACAACAAAACCTGGGGGAGAAGGAAGAGACCAGTGGATTCCATCATGTGCCTTTCCATGTGTCAGAGGAGCCAAGGATTGCTGACAACGGGTCTTCCAGAAGAATGTATCACCTTGATGATGTCTTAATTTGGACATTTTCCTTGACTCAAAACCATGAGCAAATAAATTCCCGTTGTTTAACATTACCTGTTTCATGATATTTGCTTTGAGCAATGTAGGAAACTAAAATGTTATTGTTTTTATTTAGAGATTAAATATGGTCTAAGGAGATGTATATGGATGCCAAGTTGACAAAAAGTAGTTTGTGATGATTAGGTTTTTATGCCACCTTGGCTAGATTATCATGTCCAGCTGTTTTATCAAACAAATACATGTCTGATAGTTACTGTGAGGAGAATTTATGGATTTAAAGCTTCAGTAAGTAGATTGTAACTATGGCTGATTACATCTACAATCAACTGAGGAGATTGCTTTCAACACTGAGAGAAGTCTCTTTCAATCAGTTGAAGGCTATAAAAGAAGAGATGATTTCTGCAGAGAGAAGGGAGCATTTCCATATCTACTTCAGCCACCCAGTTACTCCTGGCTAGCTCAAGATTTTTCAAAGGATTTCTTTGAAAACCTCATCAGAGTTCCCAGCTTTCAGCCTGCATTATGGCATTTGGGCTTGCCCATCTCTTCCTGTCAGTTTGTTTGCCTAGAAAACCCTGACTAAGGCAGCCAGCAGCAGCAAGATTTGGTATCAGCAGTGGCAGCAGCTCCCTTAGCTTGCTAGTCCTGTACAGGTGAACTTCTGCATGTGGCTCCTGATGACTTAACCTTGACTCTGACTGTGGCCCTGCCAAAGATAATTAAGATACTTAATTCCATTTAATAAATACTTTCCAGTTACATTAATTACAGATGATTTTGCATCTTCAGCTAAGAACCTTGATGCTGTAACAAACCAACCTAAAATAACCCATTTCAATGTTTCACTAAGATTGGAATGCCATCAACTTCAGAAGCATTCTAGTGGGCAAGGGTCCTTTAACAAATGCAATTACTCTTAAAAAGATTAAGTGGAGATTGTGGCCAATAAGTATTTATTAAACATATAATTTATTCTGTTCCAAACTTGGTTTAGGTGCTGCAGATGCAGTAGTGAACAAAAAATGCCCTGCATTTATTTTCATGGAGTTTACACTCGGGCTGGGAAAAAAATAAAAATAAGCAAATAAATTAGATAAATCAGATTGTAAAAATACTGTAGAGAAAATGTAATGGGTGAAATGATAGAGAGTATCTCAAGGAGACAGAGAATGGCTTTACAATGAGTGCTTAAAGAAATTTGCTCAACCTATGGGGCATTTGAACTGTAGACTGAGTGATGATGGCAAGTCAACAATTTGAAGATCTAGAGTAGGAGGAGCATTTCAGGAAGTAAGAAGAGCTAGAAAAAAGGCCTGATGGTAAGAAGTATATTGTAACTGGAGCACTGTGAACAAGTGATGAGGTCATGGAAATCTTTCTTTGAATGGAGAGCAACTGGGCAGAGCCTTATAGACAATGAAAATGTTAGTTACAATTTAGAGTAAATTAGGCTAAGTGGATAGCTTTCCTTCTAAAAAATCATCTTATTCCAGATGCTTCAAGTGAATGCAAGAGCTGTTACATGGGAAAAAAAATGGTAGAAATTAAAATAAAAGCAGACCATGAAGAGGCAATGTGGAGATCGATGTTGCTGGCTGTAAAGGAGAATTCAAATGCCACCAAACAGAGCAACCAACAGAAAGGACAAAGTCTACTGGGTAAAGATGGTTCATTTGAGTACATGTGCTATATTTCTTATCCTGATTTTATATGATCTGAATTAATAAGAATATGTATAAAGTTGCTTGGTCATCTTCAACTTGGAATAGAGGAGAGCGGATAATAATACTCATTAAGATCAAATAAAATTCCTTTCCCCTCAACCAAAAACAAATTTCTAATGATTTTCCTCATGTTGTTTCAGCTTGATGCCTCTCTTCCTTGATCATGGGCAGATAAACACTGCATTTTTACTTTTGACTCTTCTGTGTACAATCTAAAGAGACCCCCTGCTTCCAAGTCACTTTCTAGTATTTCACTTGTTCCACTTCTTTTAGCACTTCTCACTCTGAATCTATTCTATTTTTGTTTTAATATGTTTACTTACTTATTGCCTATCTTCCACAACTGTGAAGTGTTCTTTACTCTGATATATGCAATTAATGTGAAAAATAACATAGTACTTAAGAGTGCAAGTTCTAAACCCAAAATACTACATTTAAACTTCACCTCAGGCATTCCTTAATAGAATAGACCTTGGTTAAATGCTTTACATTTTCCATTCTTGAATTAAATCTTCTAGAAAACAGAAATAGCAGTATTTACTTCAAAAACTTTTATGAGGATTAAACAAGACAATGCTTTATAGTTTTTTCTAATTAGTAGTCAATAAATGATAGTTTTTACTTCAATTATTAAGCTGCATTTTTCTTATGTGTCATAAAATTTCATTAGATTTTGGGGTCTTTCATAAGTTCATTGTGATAAAGGGGATATTCACATTTTAAGGTGAATGTTTTAGACTTTAATCTCATCCATTTTGCATTAGTTTTATAATTTTTCTCTCAGAATTCTGAAAGTTCCTCATAGCCTCCTAATGTAATGTTTATCTAAAATTAAATAGTAAATAAGTCATAGCATTTCTAAAAAGTTAGAAATGGGATGCTGATGGAGAAGTGAGAGGGGCAATAAATTTTTGACAATTATTTGGCACTTACTGAATGCCAGGCACTCTCCTGCATGATTAGCCCATTTTAGCTCACCCATTGCTTAATATAGACCTATGAATTCTATACCTTCATGTCACTGTACATATGAACTAGGATTGGAATAAGACAATGGTGGTAAATTCCATGCCGTGTTGCCATAACTGGTGAGATGAAATTCAATCCTAGACTGTTCATTCCAGTCTAGGAATCCTTTCACACTATTTGAAACACTGCTGTCTAAAGTAACTCCAGATAAAATAATTTCAAAAAAAGAAAAAATTGAAAGAAAAAAAAACTACCTCCAGAAACAGAATGATATCTTTAAAAATCTGTCAAGTCCTTAGTTGAAATTCACATAAAAAGTTGTATTATATTGGGTTGTTTATATAAAAAGTTATCCCTTTCACTGATGGAAACTAGGAACAGAGCAACATCTACAGAGGTCCAACTCAGAGAGGATGAAGTCCTGATATTTACAAAAGAGATATTAGCCCATATCTTCTCCAACTAGAATGGGTCAGTAGCAGTCAATATTTTCTTTTTAAAACCATAAAAATATGATCTATGTGTCATACACTATTATAAGCACTTGAAATAGATTAGCCCAATTAATTGGCCAAATAAATTTGAAATGGGTACTATTACTACCATTTAACAGATGAACAAAAAACAAAGCAAAACAAAACATAAATATCTTTATGACCCTTAACAGGATTTGTCAGGAGAAAATCAGAGCCAAAACTGGATGAACTCTAAGGTCTTGGAGGCAAAAGATCAATGGAGATATGAAAACAGGGGGAGAAAATTTCAGGAATGGCAGAGGAGAAGCCCATTCCAGTCCCCAAGAATTCATACAAGGTCAATTAAATTTCAGAGCATTCCTCAAAGTAGGCAGAGAGAAATTATGACTTTAAGAAAAATTTTTCATTATCTATAATGGAATCTATTATCATTTCAGAGATTCCAGTAATAAGGAATCTTTTCAATACAAACATTTGAACAGCTAGTGTATTAGGACTTTGAAAGTATTATTCGATTTGATCCTAAGAATATCTCTATCATTCCCTTTGACTGAAACTGAAAGAGATTGTGTTTTGCCAAATTTCACATGATAAATGGCAAAACTAAAATTTGAACTAAGGACTGTCTTAAACAGATTCTATGCCATAAACATTACAGTATACTAAACCTATCGGCCTTTCCTTTAAAAAATGCATGTAAGAAATAATATATAATATGCCATCCAGATATCAAAATTGCGGGGAGAAAAATGCTCCCAATGTGAATTACTAGTTAATTTAACAATGAAAATCAATTTTAGACCAAATAATGCAGCAACAAGAAATGATAAATATTCCCTTTGGAGACAGAAAAACATAAAGAAAGAATGAGACCAGATGTGGCAGAAGATTACAAAGTACAGAAAGAGAAGATGGAGAATTAAAATCCAAATGATTTTTACTTTTCCAGAATATTTTATTTTTATCTTACAATTTTAAGTCTATCAAGTCTTGTGAGCTTGTATTGCATTATTTATGAAGATTAGAGAGTTTCATTGTTTTCATATTTTCTTCTATGAAGGGCACTTTCCAGGAAAGATCTTCATAAGACGACTTCATATTAGGCTGGGGATGTGAAAATAATCTATAACACTATTGTTCAGAATGTGTGCCAAGATCATTTACTTCAGGAACATCTGTGAAATTTGTTTAAAATATAGGGATGTTTCTTAGGAATCAGAATTTTAACAAGAACTCTGATTTTGACATTAAAGGTTGCCAAATAAAAGTGCAATGAATTAATCTAAATGGGCTATTTTTATAAGATAAATAATTTCCTGCCTGGGTCCTTCCCCCAAAGGCTTATAAGCCACCATCAAAGTAATTTTGCCATTTAGCATTCACTTGGCCCTGACCAGAGGAATTATCTTCTCTTTTTTAACGTTAAAGGGATCAAGTCATTTTATGTGGCTGTGATTATTTCCCAAAGTAAGCTTTTGACCTATACTACCTTATAGCACTCCTCACAACTGTGTTTCTGAGACTTATGATTAAGGGTTTAACATGGGAGTTATGATAGGACAAAACACAACCACTGCTTTATCATGGGAAAGGTGGTAAGTGGGCCCAGATACACAAACATGCAGGGCACAAATAACAAGATGACCACAGTGATGTGAGAGACACAGGAAGACAGGGCGTTGAAACTCCCCGGTTAGATCTGAAATGTTTATAGAGGGACCCCTTAGGAGACCATCAAGAACAGGAAGTTTAACAGATGGATGAACCTGATATTGACAGCAACGGCGACTAAAGGTATGGGTGCCCCTGGAGGCTAGTGTGCACAAACGGTCCGAGGCACAAATGAAGTGGTCTATGACATTGGGGCCACATAAGGGCAGACATTGTGAAGAGGCTCTCATGTTGGCATGGACCAAGCCTATAGTCCAGGCCTGCCTTTAAAGGAGGCAACAAACTTGTCATCACATGATGGCTGTGCAGAGCAGGAGATGGCAGATGGCCACAGAGTGATATTAGACCATCAGTGTGAGAAGGATGAGCGCAGCAGGTCCAAAAAAATGCTTGGCAAACGCTGGAGTCATACGTTGCTTGAAAAAACATTTTTTTTTTTCACAGCAAGTGCATTATTTGGCATTTCAGTGGTCATGGATGAAGAACAGCAGCAGTAAATAATAAAAATTAGTAAGATAGGAAGAAAATGTAAAATACTACTGAAAAGAAAAAGGAAAAGTTGGCTAAATCAAAGAAAAGCTCTCTTAGTGGATAAGAATTCTTAATTCTCTAAAGATGTTAACTCTACATAAATTATTCTTCCTAAATAAAATCTAATTGAAAATACAAACTAAACTTTGTACTATGACTACACTAGCTTATTTTAAACTTATATTTAATTTGAAACATAACAATAGGCTGAATTCAGAAAAAGTACAGAAATGAGTGATTAATAGGCTTATCAGACATCAAGATGTATTATAGAGGGTTGTGGATGTGGCTTAAGCAGTTGAGCACAGGCTTCCCACATACAAGGTCCTGGGTTCAGTGCCTCGCCCTGGTACCTCAAAAAAAAAATAAATAAAAGTATTATTATAGAGCAAATCCAATTATATTGTGGAACATTTAAAAAAATATATTAATGGCACAGATTAAAGATCTTGGATCTCAAATCAATAGTTAAAACTTAATCATGCAACTATAAAAAAAAAAGCCATTGGGAAAAACAACTAAAATTCAATTCTTATCAAATTCCTTAAAGCAAGATAAATTCCAGATAGATCAATAGTTTAAATATAAATGATATCCCAAAAAAATATTTGAAAAAAAGAAATGCAAAAAAATAATGTAGATTTAGGGAACATGGTAGTGAGGCTTGGCTCTCACTAAAACAATGGAGAAAGAGCGAAAGGCTGCTTTGGGGACTTGCTTTGGGGTAAAGCAGACAAGGACACTGCTTCACAAGAGCCAGGAGAGTGAGGGACAGAGAGATGAAGAAGCCAAAACAACTAATCATGAGTTATTAATCCTCCCAGCCAGGGTAAAATCTCCCCTCCCCCACCCCTGAGATATTAAGTGAGGGTAAAACTGATGAATTACATCTAACTGACAGGAGAACAGATATCTTCCTCCATGCCAGCTGCTTTAGATATATATAGAATGCGAAGGTGTTCTGAGTCATCTAGGAGTGTACTGTAATGTTAAAGAAGTCAGATGAAAATCGAGACTTGCTTGCACCTGTGGCTGGAATGGGCATATATAGGCCATCCTAAGGGCAAATAGAGTAGGTGGAGCCACTGGCTCCCAGCTCCTAACAGAGTGTGTGGGCAGATTTGCAGGGAGGAAGAGGAGTCTGAGAGGGTAGAGAGTGGTTTCTTTGTGGTGAATTTGGCCAGATGACCCACCCTTGAGTATCTGAAGGGAGAGGGAGAGAGGTCTCCTCAGGCATGCGGTCATGCCCAGCTGCCTAGGTAAAGGAAGTAGATTAGAGAGGAGTCAGGGACAGACAGGCACCTAATCAGCAGGACACTACTAAACTGCAAGGAATTTAACCTTCCTGAGGGAAAGGGGGTGGATAGTTTTCTGAAAGGCTAACTAGCCTAAGGAGACAGGTTAGCTCAGTGGAAGAATTCCTTCCTCGCATATACAAAGTCCCCTGGTTCAGTTCCTGACTCTTCTTAGAGAAGCAATACACCAGGTTTTCAGGCATCCAACTGAAAGTTTCTGACAGGGAACACACATACAGACATTCCCTTTGTATTAGATTTTATTGGATCTCTCTCTCTCTCTCTCTCTCTCTCTCTCTCTCTCTCTCTCTCTCTCTTTAAAGATTCCTTTCTTTATTTTCCTTATTTTCCTCACTAAAACCCGGTTCAAAACTTGCAGAAGGAGGGCTTCAGGGTGACTGATTAATGAACACCAGCAGCCTAAGGAGATCCTTAGGGGTCTAAGAGGGAAGGAAGTTTTTCCATGTTTCCATTTTGCTTTTCATTCTTTTACTCTCTCTCCCTGTTTTTAAAATGCATTGCTTCTTTCTTGTTTCTTGTTTCTTGTGTTTCCCCTTTTTGTGTTTCCTTGGTTTTTTTTTTCTGTGTTTGTTTGTTTTGCTTACTGAGTTTTTGTACCTATGCTGTTTTTCTTTCCTTCATCATTCTAGCTTCTTTTTGTCTGTTGATGTTCTTTCATTCCACCTCTTTTTGTTTGGTCTTAATTTTGTTGTTATTGTTTTTATTTCTCTCTCTGTCCTTTTTTCTCTTTTTCTTATCTCCTACATTTTTTCACTTTTTTATTTTTTAAAAGATACTTAGATTACATAAATATTACAGAGAATATAGAGGGGATCCCCATATGACCCAATCCCACACCTCCCACATTTTCCTACTTTAGCAATATTTTTCATCAGTGTGGTACATTCATTGCAATTGATAAACACATTTTGGAGCATTGCCACTAAGCATGTATTATACTTTATATTGTAATTTACACTCTCTCCTATTCGACTATGTAGGTTATGGCCAGATATATAATGGTCTATATCTGTTGTTGTAATGTCATTCAGAATGATTCCCAAGTTCTGAAAATGCCCCCCAATAACATCTGTTTTTCCCCCTCCCTAACCTGAGAACATCCATAAGTCACTGCCTCCACAACAATGGTATTTCTTCCATTGTTAGAATCACAATAAGTCTATAGTAGAAAAATAATAAGTTTATTTTAGTACATAGTTTGCTTCCAAATACTGAGGACTCTGGAGTGGTGATGCCCACTCTACCATTAATTGAGGGGTGTTTTGATCCCATACATCTGATGGATGGGACTCTCTTGCTTGCAGTTGTAGGCACTCTCAGTTCCTTGGTATGCTGTTTGTCCATCATCTCCTCCCCGTTAATTGTCCTGGGTGAATCCATTGAACTGGAGAGTAGGTGTCACAACTCTGTTGAGATTCATGGCTCAGCTGGCACATGGACAGCCCAAAGATATAAGTCTCTTGGATGTACACCTACCAACATTAGTGCTAATTATAGGTTCAAATAGGGCAGAAGAATCATGTATAGAGAAAACACTGCAGAGTCTAACTCAGTCACACTGGGGAGCATAAATACCAGATTAGGGCCTACTGGCAAAAGGCCAAATTCCTGAGCTGTCTGCCCTGACTATAGTGTATGAATGTTTCCATATCCCTGAGGAGCTTCACTATTTGGGGTCATATCTAATATGGCTCTCAATGAGATCCTGTTGAGATGTGCATAGCTGTTACCTCTGGGATGGCCTCCCCACTCAGGGGCCCTCAGGAGCCCCACTATTTGAGGTAGTATCAACCTTGGCCATCTATAAGATCCTGCTGAGCTGTGCATAAGCATTACCTATCTGATGACCTTCCGACACACTTTTTGAAGTCTTTTAGCTATATATGCTCATTTGTCTGTACCTTTACTGCCTTTTATTCAAGGTTTTTTTCCAGTTGCAGCAATAGCCGGTGCTTCGTAGTAATTCCTTTGTGCCAGGGAGTTTCACCCCGGGAGTCATGTCCCTTGCTGGGGGGAAGGTTATGCTTTTATATGATGAGTTTGGCTTAGAGAGAGGCCACATTTGAGCATCAAGGAGGCTCTCAGGAGGTAACCCTTAGGCACCCTAAAACACTAGCTTGAGGGTTCTGGAGACACCCATGTCATATGGTCATGGCAGAGAGCTCTAGAGTTTGGTGCCTTGCCAGTGGACCCTACTTTGGAGATTGTGCTCCTGAGTGTGACAGAGTTGGACTCAGATGTGACTTCTCTACACATGCCTCTTCTGTCCCTTTTGTTTGAACCTATAGTTGGTGCTGAAGTTGATAGGTGTATGTCCAAGAGACTTTAGTGTCTGAGCTGTCCATGTGCCAGCTAGGCCTTGATTATCAGTGGAGTTGCTACATCTATTCTCCCAGTCTTTGGACTCATCCAGGACAATTAACAAGGAGGTGAGGATGGGCAACCACCAAACCAAGGAACTGAAATGTCTACAACTGCAAGCAAGAGAGTCCCATCCATCAACCATATGAGATTGAAACCCCATTTCAATTGGAGGTAGAGTGGGCATCACCATCCCAGAACCCTCAGGATTGGGGTATAAAATATGGACTAGAGTAGACTTACCGGTATTCTACTACAGACTTATTGTGATTCTAGCAATGAAAGAAATTATGTCATTGATGTGGAGACAGTGGCCATTGGAGATGCTGTAGTCAGGGAGAGGGAAAAAGAGGTGCAATATGGGGGCATTTTCAGGACTTGGATTTGACCTGAGTGACAATGCAATGGCAAATACAGACCATTACATACCTTGACATAACCTACAGAAATTAGTGAGAGAGAGTGTAAACTACAATGTAATCTATAATCCATGCTTAAGGGCAATGCTCCAAAATTTGTTCATCAATTGCAATGAATGTACCACAGTAATGAAAGAAGTTGTAAATGTGGGGAAAAATGGGAGGTCTAGGGAGTGGGTCAAATGGGAATCCCTTATATTTTTTAATGTACCATTTTATGTAATCTAAGTATCTTTTAAAAATAACTTAAAATATATTTTAAAAAGGGGGAAAAGTGAGTTAAAGAATGCTTCCATTTTTAATTAGCATTTTTATGTGAGCCTGCTATATGCAAGTCAGTTTATTGGGCATTATGCATATTGGGAGGGGAAGTCCTAGTGAAAGTTACCAGTGTAGTACAATAGAAAGCTTATAGAGAGGAAGGCAAGTTAACAAACACAATTTTTAAAAATTGCCCATCCATGGTATTTGCTATGAAAAAACAATCAAGAAACCAAGGTAGAGTGTAATAGAGCATATTTTAGAAAGGGTAGTAAGGAAAACTCCTTTTAAAGAGGGTAGGGATTGGGAAAGATGAAGTAATTTTGTTTTATGGTATATCTTTCCATGAAGTTTAGATATTGCTCTTTTGATCATAGAAGGAGAAAAGGGCCCCGAAGATAATACTAACAGGGACCTCTGGATTTCTGAGGATGGAGAGCAAAGTGTGTAAGTTAATGTAGTCTGATCCCTAGAACTTATTTCTTCATTCCATCACATAAGTTAGGTGTGTATGAGAATGGAGAAGGCTGAAAGTGGAGGAAATGATTTGTTGGTGGGAAGGGATTTACTATGAGCTATATAAGCACTAATACATATGCTCACTTTTGAGAATAGATGAAAACAGTTTGTTGCCTTTTCAATGGGTGACTCTTTGCTGCATAATTTAATAAAGTTTTTCCAAGGGACTTTTTGTTATATTAATTGTGATCTATTTCCATATCACTCTAAACTCCCATGGGCCCACAAACAAACAAAAAGCTAGGAAGATACATGGTGGTGTTGCCTTGGTAGACTTAAACAATTCAACCTGATTCCTTTTTTTAAAATCACAGATCAGAACACCCTGTCCTAGAACCATATGTACACCATGTGGGGGGTTCCTCTGTGGGATTTCTTCAATTGGATTTAGAATCTTATCTGGCTTACACTTGCTGTTCCTCAGCTTGGAGCAGTGTTCTTGTTCATTTCTTATCTCATTAACCCTCTGCTCATCATAGGCCTTTTTCAACCTCTTTACCTAAAACAACACTTTGCTCTATCACATCCCAAGCATTTACATTTTTTGATATTATTTTTTGAGGCATGTTACATCCAAATGT
>JAQZBX010025688.1:0-29385 GCA_029593785.1 Cabassous unicinctus | reverse complement strand
CGAACCCGGGCCTCCCATATGGTAAACAGGGGCTCTATCCACTGAGCCACACCCGCTTCCATATGTTGCCCATTTTAATAAGTGTGAGGTTGTAGCTCACTGTGATTTTATTTTGCTTTTTCCTAATGACTAATGATGAGGAACAGCATCTTTTATGTGTTTGCCAGGCAGTGTTTTAAATTATTCTTTGGGTTGAAAGTTAAGACTTTGGAGAAAAAGGAGAAAACAGGAAATGCAGACAATTGATAATATCAAATAAAAACATTTAATTCCTCGGTTATAGCTTAAGATAACAGAATATGAGTTTAATGGCAAGAGTTAGAGTAAATCTTATGACACAGGGCTAATCCATTTGACAAAGTCTACTGATATAATCAGATGTGATTTAAAATGATATTTGAAGGGTTGACAGAAAAGATCCTAGAAAAAAATATCAAGAACAGTTGTGATATAGAAAGAAGAATGAAAATGAAGATGATACTGATAGCTTTCTTGAAGAAAAAGCATAGCAGTAAAGATGGTTGGAAACAATACTTTCATCAATCTCGGCTTCAAGGAACAGAATGATTAAAACAAGTGTAAAAATTTAAGACAAATAAATATTGACTAGTTGTTGGGTAGGGGCATATGAAATATTTCTAGAGCAATGGAAGCATAAACCTTGTTTGATAGGAACAACTGTAGAAATGGGAAGGCAAAACAGCACTAAAAGTTGAAACTATACGTGATCTTTGAGAAACTGGAGAAAGGATGAAATATCGGATAAGAATGTAGCCATCTATGCAATTATTTATTAATTTGTTTATTCATCTTTTAAAAGACATTTTTAGCACTTTCTATATTTGGTAGGCAATAGTGAAACAAAGTATTAAAAAATAAAGTATCTGAATCCTGACCTCACAAAAGCTCACACTTTAAATAGGAAGGACATGTGAGTAATTACGGAAGAGTGTCGTAGTATGATAAGGTCACTAAGAGAGACTACAATCAGATAATAATTCAAAGAATTGAAGTAATTAGCTCTTATGGCAGGGATGAAGGAAAAAGTAAAAAAAAAAAAAAGTTCCTTTAATGGAGATTAATTTTTGTTAATTCAAACATAAATAGTCTAGTGGTCACCAATATACATAAGTACATAGAAAGGCAGCACATCATTTTAAAAATATTTTAGTAATAAGATTAAAAAATGAATCAAATGATGTATGAAAGTAGATTTGAAGCTGATGGTACAACAAAATACAAATAGTTTTAATTGACAAATCACGGCCAATCAGTCTTTAGTTGTCTGTTACAAGGTTCCGTGCTTGATCCTGATCCAGTATTTTCATCAGTGACTTGGAAGAAGACATAAAACGTAAATTTGGAAAAGATAAAGCAAGAAGGGGTGGTTAAAACATAACATACAGAATAAAAATAATGAATGACTTCTAGGGACAGAGATGATATGTCAAGTCTAATACGATAAATTTAATTATGATAAAAAATATTTGTAAATTAAAATGATTTAAATAAACATGGGATTTTGGAGAACTCTAGTGACATCAAAGCATTCAAGACCTGTTATGACACAGTGTGACATAGATGCAAAAGTAGTCAATGACAACCTAATGCTTATGTGACATAAACAGATGTGTAAGGCCACATCAACAGGAGTAACTAGCAATTGTCTCACTGGATCCTGCTCTGATTAGGCTTAATTGGTACGTTTTGTCTAGTTCTAGGTGCCATGGACATGATATTACATACCATAATGTAGGTTATTTTGTCTGAGACCATAGATACCTAAGATAGCAGAGAAGCAGGGGCAGACAAGTGGGTGAGGCTTCAAGGATATATAATCAGTAGGCAGCTGGAGAGATGTCCAGAAAGCAAACAGTGCACAGTCTCAGGAAGTTTTTGGCTACTACAGAATAGAAAGTGCAGGCCCAACTAGACTGAATTGAACCTCGCTTCAAATGAAGGACCCTTCAGAGGAATTGCATAAAAGGCCATGTGGTATTCTCTGAAATGATTCAAAGGAGAGCAAGGCAAGACCCAGTGCTGGAGGTAATAGGACATATGAGAAAAAGAGGAGAAAAATAGAATGCTTGCCCTGTACAATGAATAAAAGTCAAAAGCCTTGGTCTGGTAGAATCAGAATACTGCCAATAGCAATGTAGAGTCCAGTTATTTATAGTTTCTTACTTCCTCCTTTCTAGAATAGTTTTGATCTCTGATACAGGGGCAGGGCTGAGTCTAAAGGTGAGAACAGCATTTTCCCATCTGGGAAAATTGGAATTATAGGACTAACCAGATTACATATGTAATTCACTGTTCTCCAAATTTACTACACAGTTGACTCATTCATTCCTAACTAATCACACATTAATTAAACACCTGTCATGTGAGGGGATCACTATGCTAGATTCAAAGAATGTGAAAGTAAATGAAGCCAGTGCTTTGAAAAATAGAAATTACACGTATATGAAGTGTAATGAAGAATCATTAATGTTTTGAAAGCTAGCAAATAATGAGTTTGGTTTTTAGAATAATAGCTGTAGAGTGAATTTTACAATGATGCATTGTGGGAACACAGGTTCAGGGCACAAGAGAAACTTACAGCAAATGATCTCTTTATTAGTATAGAGTCCAGAAAGGGCAAAGAACCTCTGTCATTTACACAGCACAAAGAGCCCATCATGGCTGGTCTCACAGGGAGGCCAGAACTGTTCAGGGTCAGGGTTGGTAGATGGCAGCTCTGCAGGCCCCAGGTGGTTTTTATCCAGCTCTGGAGAGAAGGGACCCTGTCACTGAGAATTCCTGTTCTGATAAGCATCTGGGGCTGCTTGTTCAGGTTTCCCAGTTAAAGAAAGGTCTGGCCTGGCTTTTTCATTAGCCTTAACACTCCCCCAACCCACCCCCATTTGTGAAATGGCACACCTTAGAAAAGAAGGTGGGGTAGCAGAAGGCTGGAAGGAGGATGGCTGCTTAGCATGTGTTATGACTTCCCAAGAAAAGGAAATGGGAGTAGGTGAGATCTGGTGGATAATCTCTTCACAAGTGCCTGAGACTCCTAAAAACAGCAAATGAAAGGAATTTAACAGCCTATTCATGTGGTTGGTAAAAGAAAGATGTTAATGAAATGTGTGATGATTGAAGCATTTGTTAGAAGGTATTGCATATGTGTAATATTTTTCACAATTTTTTAATGAGGAAATTAGTTTATACATTATCATATAGAATATATCAAAATAATTGAAATTGATTTTTAATTACCTAAGCAATATATTAATATATTTTCTTTTTAAAATTCTAATAATATAAGTATGCAATTTGGTCACATATTATGTAATTTTGAATTGTTAAAATGTGAAATATAATGAATATAAAATATTTATCAATCCCACTTCATGAGCAAAATATCAAACAAAGAAAATAAGTCCAAATTGCACAAATAAAATGGAAGCAGAATAGCAGTCATGTACGGCAGGAGAAGCATAGAGAGATTGATAGGTGATTATTAAGGGGTAGAGCTTTTTTTGGTTTGCTTTTATCATCAATATTGGAATAATGAAAATGCTCCAATAAAGATTGAAGTTATGAATGAATGACTATGTGATTATACCAAATACCATTGATTGTACACTTTGACTGGATTTTATACTTTATTAATATGTATCAATAAAATTGAAAAAAGAAAAAAAAATCACAAGAATTTGAGATGAGTAAATTGTAAAATATAAGTTAGTGCCACCAGGTGGCGCCATAGCAGTAACTGTGGACTGAAGTATTCTAATCCCTTTCTCTGCATTTTCATAATTATGTTATTATATTTATAACAATATACATAATTTGAGATTTTTAAAAAAAATTAAAGGTGTTGTGAGTTTACAAAACAATCATGCATACCATATAGGAATCCGATACATTGCCCCATCACCACCTTGCATTGTTGTGGAGTATTTGTTACAAATGATGAAACAACAACATCAGAATATTACTTCTAACTATAGCCCATATCTTACATTTGGTGTATTTTTCTGACAAACCACCCTATTATTAACACCATGTATTAGTATTGTATATTTGTTATCATTTATGAGAGAATGTTCTTGTGTTTGTACTGTTAACCACAGTTCATCCACCACAAGGTAAACTGTGTTATATAGTCTCATGTCTTGTACAATCCGTCCAAACTGGACGTCAGTTACACCACAGAATAGTGCTGTCATCACCTCAGTCAATTTTTAACGTTTTCATTACTCCAAAATGAAAAATCCCATACCCATGTATATGCCCCATTATTGACCCTTATAATTAATATACTATGTTCTTTGCCATTGCTGCAAAAATATTACAATATTACTGTTAATTGTCCATAAGTTACACTGATTGTGTTTTTACCATGTATCACCATATACTTAACACACTGTAATAGAACATTCTTGTATTACTACAATCCTCATCCACCCCTGAAATCACTGTTATCCTCTAGCTTCTTTTCAATTGACATTTATGTCCAGACTACCCGTTTCAGTCACAATCATATTTATAAATCAGCAGTGTTAGTTATACTCACTATAATGTGTTACCATCAACTCTATCCATTTCCATACATTTACAATCAACCTTACTAAAAATTCTATACACATTAAGCATCAGCTCCCTCTTCTCGCCCACATTCTCTCTTAGAAACCTTTACTCTTGTCACCTCCATAATTTTAATCATCATACTTAGTTCATATTAGTGAGACCATACAATATTTGTCCTTCTGTGTCTGGCTTATTTCACTCACCATAATGTCCTCAAGTTTCATCCATGTTGTCATATGCATCCCGACTTCATTTCTTCTTATAGCTGAATAATATTCCATCATATGTATATACCACATTTTGTTTTTCTATTAATCACTTGATGGACACATGGGTTGTATCCCTCTTTAGGAATTGTGATTAATGCCGCTATGCATATCAATGTGCAAACGTGTGTTCATGTCCCTGCTTTCAGTCCTTCTGAATATATTTTTAGTAGCTGGTTTGCCAGATCATACAGCAGATCTATATTTAGCTTCCTGAGGAAGCCAAACTGTCTTCCACAGAGGCTGCACCATTCTACATTCCTACCAATAGTGAAGGAGCGTTCCTGTTTCTCTACATCCTCTCCAGCCCTTGTAGTTTTCAGGGTTTTTGTTTTGTTTTGCTTTAATATTAACCATTCTATAAAGTGTGAAATATCTCATAATTTTTAAAAAAGATTTTATTTATTTATTTCTTCCCCATTCGTATGCTCTCTGTGTTCATTCACTGTGTGTACTTCTGTATCTGCTTGTCTTCTCTCACCAGGAACCAATCCTGGGACCTTCCAGAGTGGGAGAGAGGCGCTCAATCTCATGTGCCACCTCAGCTCCCTGGACTGCTGTGTCTCTTATTGTCTCTCCTCTGTGTCTCTTTTTGTTGCATCATCTTGCTGTGCCAGCTCTCCACACAGGCCAGCACTTCTGCACAGGCCAGCTCTCTGCCCAGGCCAACTCACCACCTGGGCCAGCTTGCCTGCACCACAAGGCCCCAGGAATTGAACCCTGGACCTCCTATATGGTAGGCGGGAGCCCAATTGCTTGAGCCACATCAGGTTCCCACTCATTGTAATTTTGATCTCCATATCCCTAATAGCTAGTGATGTTGAGCATCTTTTCATTTGCTTTTTGGCCATTTGTATTTCTTCTTTGGAAAAATGTCTATACAAGTCTTTTGCCCATTTTTAAAAGGGGTTCCTTTTCTTTTTAACATTGTGTTCCATGATCTCTTTATATAAATGAAACTCAAGCCTTTATCATATATGTGGTTTCCAAAAATTTTCTCCCATTGAGTAGGCTGCCTTTTCACCTTCTTGACAAAGTCATTTGAAACACAAAAGTGTTTAATTTTGAAGAAGTTCCATTTGTCTATTTTTTCTTTGTTGCTCGTGCTTTGGGTGTAAAATTTAAGAAACCACCAAATACTTGAAGATATTTCCCTACATTTTCTTCTAGTAATTTTATGGTTCTAGCTTTTATATTTAGATCTTTGATTCATTTTGAGTTAATTTTTGTTAAGATGTGAGATACGGGTCCTCTTTCTTTCTTTTGGATAGGATATTGGTTCTCCCAGCACCGTTTATTGAATAGACTCTTCTGACCCAGCTGGGTGGATTCGACAAACTTCTCAAAAAATCACCTGGCCATAGATGTAAGGGTCTATTTCTGAACTCTCAATTTGATTCCATTGGTCAATACATCTATCTTTATTCTAGTGCTATGCTGTTTTTACCACTGTAGCTAAGTAACATTCCTTAAAGCCAGTAAGTGAGAGTCCTCCAACTTCATTCTTCATTTGTAGGATATTTTTGGCTATTTGGGGCCCCTTATCTTCCAAGCAAATTTTATAATTGGCGTTTCTGCTTCTGTTAAAAAAAGGCTGTTGGAAGTTTTATCATAATTGATTGAATTTGTAAATCAATTTTGGTATAAGTGACAGCTTATCAGTATTTGGTCTTCCTATTCATGAACATGGAATGTCCTTCCATTTGATTAGGTCATCTTTGATTTCTTTTAGCAATGTTTTATGGTTTGTTGGTTAAGTTTTTCCTGAATATTTTATTGTTTTAGTTGTTATTGTACATGGAATCTTTTTCCTGATATCCTCCTCAGATTGCTCATTAGTGGTGTAAAGAAACACTATTGATTTTTGCATATTATTCTTGTATCCCACCACACTGCTGAACTTGTTTATTAGCTCTAGTAGCTTTGTTGTGGATTTTTCAGGATTTTCTAGGTATAGGATTATATCATCAGCGAATATCAAGAGTTTTACTTCTTCCTTTCTTATTTCGGTGTCTTTTATTTCTTTTTCTTGCCTAATTGCTCTAGCTAGGACTTCTAGCTCAATATTGAATAACAGTGGTGAAAGAATCCTTGTCTTGTTTGTGATCCCAGTGGGAAAGCTTCCAGTCTTTCACCATTGAGAACAATGTCAGCTGAGTTTTCCATATATGCACTTTTTCATGTTGAGGAAGTTTCCTTCTGTTCCTACTTTTTGGGGTGTTTTTATCAAGAAAGGATGCTGTTTTTCATCAAATGCCTTTTCTGTGTCAATTGAGAGGATCATGTTATTTTTGTTCTTCAATTTAATAATGCTGAACTACTCTAGCATACCTGGGATAAGGCCCGCTTGATTTTGATGTATAATTCTCTTAATGTGCCTTTAGATTTGATTAGGAAGTATTTTATTGAGAATTTTTGCATCTATATTCATTAGAGAAATTACTCTGTAATTTTCTTTTTACATAATAGCTTTATCTGGATTTGGCTTTAGGGTGATGTTGTCACCATAGAGTGTGTTTGGTAGCATTCCCTCCTGTTCAAATTTTTGGAAGAATTTGAGCAAGATTCATATTAGATCTTCTTTGAATGATTGGTAGAATTCACCTGTGAAGCCATCTCATCCTGGGCTTTTCATTTTTGGTAGGTTTTTGAGGACTGTTTCAATCTCTTTACTTGTGATTGGTTTGTTGAGGTCTTCTGTTTCTTCTAGTGTCCGTGTGGGTTGTTCTTGTGTTTCTAGGAATTTGTCCATCTCATCTACATTGTCTAATTTGGTGGTGTACAGTTTTTCATAGTATCCTCTTATGATCTCTTTTATCTCTGTGGGGTCAGTAACAATGTCTCCCATCTCATTGCTGATTTTATTTATTTCCATCTTCTCTCTTTTTTTCTTTGTCAGTCTAGCTAATGGTTTATCAATATTGTTGGTAGTTTTGAATAACCAGCTTTTGGTTTTGTTAATCCCCTCTATTGATTTTTTGCTCTCCATTTCTTTTATTTCTGCTCTAATCTTTGTTATTTCTTTCCTTCTTCTTGCTTTGGGATTAGTTTGCTGCTCTTTTACTAGTTCTTCCAAGTGTTCAGTTATGTCTTTGATTTAGCTCTTTCTTCTTTTTTTAATGTAAGCATTGAGGGCTATAAATTTCCCTCTCAGCACTGCCTTCACTACATCCCATATGTTTTCATATGTTGTATTTTCATTCTTCTTAAGATATTTACTGATATCTCTTACAATTTCTTCTTTGACTCACTGATTAGTTAAGAGTGTGTTGCTTAATCTTCATATATTTGTTACTTTTCCCTTTTTCCATCTGTTAGTGATTTCCAGTTTCATTCCATTATAATCAGAGAATGTCCTTTGTATAATTTTAATCTTCTTAAATTTATTGAGACCTGTTTTGTGAACCAGCATATGGTCTATCCTGGTGAAAGATCCATGAGCACTTGAGAAGAATGTGTATCCTTATATCTTGCTGTTTTGGGGTGTAATGTTCTGTATATGTCTGCTAGGTCTAGTTCATGTATCATATTATATAAGCTCTCTGTTTCTTAATTGAGTCTCTGTCCAGATGTTCTATCCAATGATGAGAGACATGTGTTGAAATCTCCAATTATTATTGTAGAGATATCTACTTCTCCCTTCAGTTGCCAGTTTTTGCCTCATTTGTTTTGGGGCACCCAGGTTAAGTGCATAAATATTTATTATTGTTATTTCTTCTTGGTGAATTGCTCCTTTTATTAACATATAATGGTCTTCTTTATTTCTTGCATTTAAAATCTATTTTGTCCAATAATAGTGTAGCTACTCAGCTCTCTTTTGGTTACTATTTGCATGGAATATCTTTTTCCAACCTTTCACTTTAAGCATATTTGGGTCCTTACGTCTAAGTCTCTGGTAGACAGCATGTGGATGGTTCATGGACTGTGTGAACTGTAACTTGCTTTCTTCAGTAAACCAAATATTTTGGGTTTCTACTTCAATCTTCAACGCTGTTGAATATTCCTTAGTGAGAACATATTGTAATTTATTTTACAAGTCCCACATCAATGGTCATTTTGGTGTCTTTCAATTTTCATTAATGCAAATGATGTCATAAAAAACATCCTTGAACATCTTTGTGCACTTGGGGAACTATATCTATAGTATATATTTGCACCAAGAGAAATTTCTGGCTCAAGGGAAACGGGTCTTTTAATTCTAACACATATGGTTAAATTGTCTTGTTAAAAGATTCTGATAATTTACACCCTAACTAACATTGTGTGAAAAATGTCCATTCTTTCATATCACATGACTGAATATTTTCTATCTTTTTAAATTTTGTCACCTGTAAAAATAGGTTCTTGTTTTACTTATTATTCCTTAATTAGCAGTGAGGTTGAATATATTTTCTAAAAATTTTAGCATGCTCTCATATTTTTTGTGTATTGATCTGTCTACTCATATCTTTTGACCATTTTACTTCTTGATTTTTTTTAAGTGGGCTTGTTTTTTATTATTTTTTTATTTTACAAAGTTCTTCATATCGTCCTCTTGTTATATCTGTTGATAATCTTTACTCCTAATCTGTTACTTATTGTTGAATGTTGATAATGGTTGTTTCCATTGCACATGAATCTAATATTTAGGTGGTTAAATTTGATCACTTTTTCCTCTCATGGCTTCTGGTTTTTCAAAATATTTCTTTTTTTTAAAGAGTTTCTCCAAATTATAACATCATATAAAGAGATTCTCATCTATGTTTTTAATGATTCTCCAAATATATTAGCACCATGAACGGAATATATATTGTTTTCTCCAATGATTTGAAATATTACCTGATGTGCCAATTCCAAATATACATGTCTGTATATTTCTAATCTGTTCTACAGTTGACCAAAATCTAAACTTTCTCATACAAATAAATGCTATCAATCAGAGAATTATCTCAACTTCACAGAAGGGGGAAGGGAGCTCAGAGAGCTAAAGGATTTGCATGAAATCCTGTGACTTCATTGGTTGGCGACAGGGCCTGGGAATCCATCCTGATTTCTAATTCTGTGTTCTTTCCATTCTGCTGAAAGCTATGAGTTGGGAATAGCAGGAAAATAGGTCACTTTATCCTCTTTTATCTTGATTCTTTTTCAGCAACAGAGGAGTATTCAGGCTGCAGTAAGTCCCCATGCCAGAACGGGGGCACATGTATAAATGGAAGAACTAGCTTTACCTGTGCTTGCCGACATCCTTTTGCTGGCAACAACTGTACTGTAAAGCTGGTGGAAGAAAATGCTTTAGCTCCCGGTAAGAAAAGTACTTACATCCTTGAATTTGCTCAATGTCATAAACAGGAACATTTTTTGGAAAATATGTAAGAATAAATATTTAAGCCTGCTTAATCTGTATTCATTTAAGGATTAATGCCTTTTACTTCTGGAATTTATTGAATAATGTGAAATGCTCATTTACAAGGGGAAATGTGTTTTTGTCAGTTAAATTCATATTTACATGTAATTGTTGATATTTACAGTTTTGGTATAATAGAGGCAGTTTGTTGAAAATCCTACTTTCCCTCTTTTTTTTTTTTGATTTTGCTTGTATATCTTGAAAGAAAATACAGATGTTTATATCTGATTGCTGTAAACTCTTTCTCCTCAAACAAGCTCTTGAGAAATATACTTTTAATTCATGTCAGCTATGGTCACCTTAATGAGGCTTTAAATGTGCCTAGCAGCATGACTTCCTTGAAGGTCAGAGTGCCATTTTGACTAGGTGAGGACTGCTGGAAAGTGCTTCAATGTGTTCAGTAAGCCAAGATGCCTTTTTTTGTGCATTTAGTTTCTAAGTATTGGTTGCTTTAGATTTACTTCAAAAGTGCACAATTCCTGATTTTTATATGGCAAGAAAATACGTGCAGCATTTAAAATATGTTCTCCTTCATGGCAGTAAAAACCATTTGAAATCAGGCTTTTCTTAATAATGTGCTGCATAGTGAAGAGCAAAAATTTTAGTCTATTTTAAAATCTCAGCCTTTGTAAGTACATTTGGCATTAATTACAGAGAAAATTGCTTTGTCTACTTCTCTATAGTGCATATGACTTCATTTGGTTTTCATTTTAGCCTCTAGAAACTGTTTGACAAGGTACTAGAAAAATTGTTTCCACATCATGTCAGCTTCAATTCCTGTAAGGGGCTTTAAAACATTCTGGCATACCATAATAATCACAGAGTGCTTTGAATTCCTTTATCTCTGGGGGATCAAAGAAACATGCAAATTAATCTCTGAGGCATTTCTATGAGGGAGGTATCAGCATTATTTTCATTCTCTCCTGATATAAATGGAGAAACTGAGACTCTGGCTCTGTGAGTCTATTTGAGAGTAATTGAGCCAAGAAAAAAGATGGGCATCCAGACACATATGCCTTGTTAAAGCTGATGGATGACCTTTTTTCTTTTAATAATCCTTTTTGTAACTGAGTTAGAAGGAGAAAGATATGAGGAAAAACAAATTAAGATAAAGACATGAGAATTAACCCTTTTTTTTTTTTCTCTAACAGATTTTTCCAAAGGATCCTATAGATATGCACCAATGGTGGCATTTTTTGCATCTCATACATATGGAATGACTACACCTGGTCCCATCCTATTTAATAATTTGGATGTCAATTATGGAGCTTCATATACACCAAGAACAGGAAAATTCAGAATTCCATATCTTGGGGTGTATGTTTTCAAGTACACCATTGAGTCATTTAGTGCTCATATCTCTGGATTTTTAGTGGTTGACGGAAGAGACAAGCTTGCATTTGAGTCTGAAAATATTAACAGTGAAATACACTGTGACAGGGTTTTGACTGGGGATGCCTTATTAGAATTAAATTATGGGCAGGAAGTGTGGTTGCGACTTGTAAAAGGAACAATACCAGCCAAATTTCCCCCTGTTACTACATTTAGTGGTTACTTGTTATACCGTACATAAGTTAGTACCTTTACTAAGAAGCAGCAGTGTTTTTATTTATCTTTGTATGCACATCTGCTCTGTTTTCAGTTTTTCTATATGTAATGAAAGTCAACTTTTCAAAAAAATCTGATTAAAGTTGTAAGTTCATATATTTCATAAAATTATTTGAATATCTTTTGGATAGCCTTTGGATGTAATGGAGTTCTTGCTCCTAAAGAGATTTAGTGGTACAGAAAACAGTTCATTTATTAGTATATCTATCCTCTTTTCATTTTGTCACATTAAGTCACTCCAATGTAAAGTAGTCTAATATAATGGTAATCACCCAATATTGTCAGTCATAGTAGTCTTTCCAATAAAACATTTAATTTTGTTTTTGAATAGTTAAGTAATTCCTAGTATAGTCCATACAAAAGAATACTACTCCACAATAAAAGGAATGAACACAGTACAGTATGTATAAATCTCATAATAATTATGCAGGAGATTTCAAACTGCAGCCATGCTGGCCTGACAAAACCTTCACTAATTCTGCAGGGAATTCTGAAGAGAGTATTGCCCATTGGAATGTCCATGTTGAGACAAAATTTCTAGGTCTCATACCTAAGGTTTCCTCACTACAATAGTCAAGCTGTCAGGGAAGAGGGTGACCCAAGAGATAACAACTGAGAGTGAATAAATGACAATTTCTATCCTGTTGTGTAAATGTGTCATTTTCAAAAACCTTTGAAAAGTTTTCATACTTTCTTCAGTTCTGGCCTAAAAATTCACCACAATCTAAATGGTGGTCATTTTATTTCTTCAAGTACTCATAGCTGAAATAGAGTTTTTGCTTTTTGTTTTCCGAATATACTTTTCAGTGCAGAATCCAGTGATTTCCATGTAGTGCTTTTTCTTTAATATTAGCAGAAGAGAAGAAAGTAAGTCATTTAATAATATTTGACATTGCCATGCACAATTTAATATACTGATTTTTGTAACTGGATAATTAAGGATGTTTAGGATTAAGTGATGCTTTGGTGTTTGTAATTTTAAACTGTTTTATTCTTTATATTAATACACATTTACAGAATTACACAATTAAATTACAAATTTCTACCAATAGAAAAAGGGCTTTATAGCAAATTTTAAGTTACAGGCTTGCTTTGCAGTTTTTAAGAAAGTCACCCAATACAATGTCAGACAATTAATTTAGTAATGCAATCTAATTGTCATTACCAAATTTACCCATGTAGAAAAAATTTTAGTGTTGGGATTTTTAAAAAATTTCTTCCATGGGGATAGTGAACTATCATTGATATTATGTTATAGATTTAATTCCAAAGCCCTTCTTCCTCACCAGAACTTCCCCCCCAGCAATCTCTAAGACTCCAATTACTGATGACAATATCACATTCATTCACTCATCAATTATTTAATAAATACCTACTTTGTGACAGGCATGATAAATCACATAACAAATAATATACAAATGAATATCAACTAAGTCAGTACAGACAATTGCTGCATTTGAAATAAATTTTCCAGTCATTCTGGCCTTTACTAGCACTAAAACCATGGGTAACTTTATAAAAAGGGAAATGTTATCTTTAATTATTACTCTCCTTCTTGTACTGAAACCTTGACCAAACTTTCATTGTCTCCTTTTGAATCACTCCAAGAATTGATGGCTTTCATATTCAAAGCCAATTTTGCCTAAAATTGCTTTTCCTTGTTTGTCTTGTAATTTTTGTTGTACACTGTATATTTTAACATTTAAAGTGCTCATTCTGAGATTTAGTCCTTGAGTTGTCTGTTCCTCAAGTTTATACTTAGCTAGTGGTATGACAGAAGTTTTCCTTGAGTGTCAGGAACTAATAAAAACAAACGAAGCAAAAGCATCTTTCATAGTCTTCACAAATTGGCTCTGCTTTGGCTGGTGGTATCCCTTAAGAGTTTCTCTCAGAAAAATTTTATCAAGAAGACTCTTATCAACTCCTATCAAGAAGATCATCCCAATGTGAATGCAAAGTGCTAGGTTCTCCCTGTCTTATCTGAGTCTATGTGAAGCCTGCTTCTTATCCTGGGCTTGTGCTTGCGCCTGGCCTTAGGAATTCCCCCATTTACAGGAATTCAAATGCTACTCCTGTGAAATAGACTCTCTCCCCCTCCTGGGTATTCTATTGTACAGGCATACCTTGTTTTATGGCACTTCATTTTATTGTACTTTGCAGCCATTGCATTTTCTACAAAAAATTTTGGCACCAATTTTCCAATAGCATGTGCTCGCTTCGTGTCTCTATGTTACATTTTAATTAAGCTATGTACATTGTTTTCTTAGACAAAGTGCTATTGCACACTTAATAGACTACAATATAGTGTAAACATAACTTTTTTATGCACTGGAAAACCAAAATAAAAAACAAAACTCATTTGACTCACATTATTATGATATTTGCTTTATTGCAGTGGTCTAGAACTGAACCTGCAATATCTCTGAAGTATGCCTATATGACTTAATGCAGGTAATCTTTTGCCTTAGGCCACTTTTACTCAATTGTTTCTGATACTGCTTTAGCTGTCTATGAGCTGCTTCTGCTGCCTGGAATGATGAGCCTGAGACATGTGTCCTGGTTCAGATTTCAGGCTTCTACCTGATAGGCACCAACATCTAGACACCCCAGTATGTAAATAAGGTTTACTCTATTCCCTTCTGAACAAGGCGGGCTGGCTCCCCACCACATGGGGTGGGAGTCAGGGGACAGTAAGGGCACCAAGAGCTCCTCCCACTGTTTTTAAATCCATGTTTTCTTAGTTTGTCTGTCACTCAGTAACTGCAACGCTTTAACTGTTTTCCAGAGTTTTGAGGAAGGAGGCTCTGCCAGTTTTTGCTCGTTGTCCAAAGTTTCTGTGAGGGAATAGCACTCTGGAGCATCTCACACTTCCATCTTGGTTGACCCTACTCCCTAAAATTGCTTTTCTTTACTATTTTTCACCAATAAAAAGTTCTCATTTAGGAAGAATGGAGAATATTATTTAGGCACTAAGATCTGATTAAAATAAGCCATATAAAATTTGTTGCCTTGACTATATTAGTTCTCTGGGACATTTTTTTCATTTGCCTGTTGGTCTTATAAATTTACTAACTCAAATGAATCTCTAATTTGTAGAAATTCAGTTAAGTTTTATATGTACCTACTTGAATTTTTTTAATTCTCTTTTCACCTAAGTTTGAAGAAAATGGGTACACAATTTGATACTTTAGCTTAGAAAAGGACCCTGGTTTAAATATATATATATGTATATTTATACACTCTGCTTTTTTTGTATCAATTTTTTTCACATTGGAAGCTAGTAAGTCATATTCTTTGTCTTCATAAAAGGCAATTTTTAACATAGCAAAATTTTCTTCATTATTCATTATTCAAAACTGTTTGTTTCTCATCTATTAATGCAGGGCGTATGTGGGATACCATAAAGCAAAAAATATAGGCCTGGCCTTCCTGGAGAGTACAGTTTAGCTGGGTTGCTCTCTCTTGTTGATGGCATAGATGCTTGTTGCCTCAGTGATTTCAAACTTAAGGTTTCATCAATAAGCCAGCAAGTGTTAAGCACCTTCCCTTGAGTGCTTTTACCACAGCTCAGTGAGTATTCTCAATGAGCTATGCTGCTTTTGTGCTTAGAGAAAACAACAAAAAAGTCGTATTCATTTCTCTGGACTGACATCTTAATTATCATATGCTGGGAAAAAAATCCAAATTTTAGAGTTTTTATTATTGTTATTCAGGGATGTCTTCATGGACTGCCAAAGCCAAGGCTTTAGTCAAAACATTTTCCAGATACTAAGTAGTGAATGTAATAATATTTTAAATGGTGCTTTAACATATTATATTCATAGTGTTTTTAATATTTGTCTATTGTAGAACCTGGTTGTAATGTGATTTCTTATTATTTAGATTTAAATCAATACTTATAAAAAGCCTACTGAAAGTAACGTGAAAGCCACTGAAAATCCTTCGTTACACAGCCCAGGAGTGGGTGTTTTTCAATGTCTGATTTGTATTTGGAGATTTATTTGGAATTCCTATTTGGGGCGATTTATATCAATACTTATATCAAGGCCACTGAAGTTAACAGTGGAAATACTATGTGATACAACCTGATAGGTAGATGTCCTTATAAATATAGATATTCTACTCTTCTTTGCTTATTTTAGCCACTAATGATACTAAAGAGACAGACAATTACAGACACTTTCTAAACTTTTAAAAGTTTATTTCCCCTTATTTATCTTTGCTATCACCACCATAACCATCAATACTTTTAATAATGCATAATCTTGTATAAAGATAACCACACGTATATTTTTTCATATATATGAAATCTGTGGATTATGATGACAGTAATATGCCAAAAAATATATGTAGGAAAATACAGTTTTTACATTGCTTAACCATTACCAAAAATAATTTAAGGTAGCTGGCTGGATAATATATATGGTAAGAAAAATATTAAACATAGACCACAGTCTCATACCTTCATTCAATTCCCTGTTGTACCTTATTCCCTATCCCACAACTGTAGATTTGCTATTTAATGAACTTGCTTAGATCTTTTTATTCCTGCTGAGGAGGCAACTAAACAGTGTGGAAATTATGCTGTAGACAAAATTCAAGAGACCTTCCAGAGATTGAATATCTTCTATTGTGACTTTCATTGCCCTTTCTGAATCTTGCCATTAAATCCTTGAATCACAATTCTATTTTATAAGCTCTAATTTTATTTCATTTAAATGGTTAGTACACTGACAGGTCACCAGTGAGTTTTATCCTATCACAAATCTCTTTATTCACAGAAACGATGAACTCTACACCATACAATGAATGGAAGCAATACCAAAGGCCATCCCTGCATTTTTGTGAAATTTTGGTTTCTTCCCATGTGATACACTCAAAATAGATCATCTGTTTTGAGGAAAATATCATATTCATCTCCAACAATAACACTCCTATATACCCAAAAAGTATTCTTGGGTATCACAAAATAGCCTATCCTTTTAAGTTTAAGAATTACATTTTAGATCTCTTTGGGGAAATATTGGTAACCAAAAACTGATTCTATAGTCTCTTCTAATGAATAGTTGGACTAGGATGCCTACAGAGTGTTGTAGTATTCCATGAGGCCATATTCCAATTGCATATCAGTAAAGTTTTTGGCATGGCAGGCAGTGAAAGATCAATGAGATCAGTAAATGCACAGCACATCCTGGGGATGTGGCAGGAATTCGCTGTCTCAAATTCATGGTGATCCTTTTAGAAGTTTTCCTAATAAAATTCATTTTACTCAAACTAATGGAGATACATATTTGAACTGTAATCACCAATCCATAAACCCCTTTTAATTTCTTTATTAATCTAGAGAGTTAAAATGTGACACCTATATTTGATTATTATCATTATCTTTGTTGGATAGAGATTTTAGACTTGTAATGAAAACATGAAATTTTCTTAAGATGCTCTCGTTATGGTTATAATGATCAGCCACTATATGCCCTAACAATATCCTTAATATACTGATGCAGTTTTGCCATCAAGTTATGTCTCTTTCACTCCAATGGCAGGAATATTTTGGCAAGAGGTCTCTTAGAAAATTGTTTGCAATGGGGCCAAATGTTCCCAGCATCAGGGAAAATGACCACTTTCAATAGTAAATAATTATGCAGCATTTGATATTGCTATGCTCTTTTTGATGTACACATAACCCAGAGTTTCTAATCTACCTTACTCAATGATAGTATAAATGTTATAACATCGTTTTTTTCTATAATTTACTAGTTTTAAAATTTTATAAATCAAAAGCAATGCAAAATTTTAGGGAAAATATTTTCTTTTTCTATTGATTCTCATTGTCTGGTAGCTTCCCAGTAGATTTTATGGCAAAGACAAGAGGGAGAAGAACAAAAACAAGAAGTAGAAGAAGGAAGAGGACAACAAAAATCAGGAGGAGAAAGGGGGAGAAAGAGGAAGAGGAGGAGAACTCCAAGGAGGCAAAATGGGAAGGAAGGGAGTAAGAAGGAGAAAACAAAACAAAACAAAACAAAAACAACCATGACCAAATTGGTCAATGTTGAGAGATAGAGAATAGCCAGAATAAATTTATCCTCTGTGGCCAGATACAGGATGAGATAGCCTGGAACAGTGAAAACCGCCAGAGATGAAAGATGCTGGCACCATTTCATCAACTTCCCCCAGCCTAGTTGATCTAAAACACTAGCAGAGGTGATCTATAATGAATGGTAGGGAATTGCTGTTGTCTCCAATTGCCATTTTGAAAAACTGTGGATTTGTCTTGAAACAATTTTAACACATAGTATATTATCTTAACATACTATATAAATAAATGTGGGTATGGTGTTTGGAAAATGAAGCTTTTCATAAAATCTTAACTCATATCAGAGGCCAAATTGTTATGCTTTTTCCTTCCTAAAATATTTTATCTCCTCATCCAGGATTATACCACAGTTTTTCAGCATGAATGGAGGGCATTCTAGAAGGTGCATTATTTTCTTTTCCAACCCTTTTGTTGGAAATGGCAAAGAAATAAGGATAATTCTGTTCCTTTTGTTACTCTAAATCTTAACTCTGACCCCTAGATTCACCCTACCTGTGTTTCTGGGTAATACACCACATTTCTTTGGGAGCCTCTCAAACCACTATCATTTACCGAACAATCACAATTGTTACAGTCCCACATAAATGGCATTCATAATGTTTACCTGAGGACTAGCCGAGACCTAATTGCCTCTCCCTGCCTTTCATTGGCATGAACTTATATTCATTTTTCCCCCTACATTCACTCCTTTTCTATGAAAGCAAGCCCCAAGGCAGGAAATCACCTTCTCATTACCCAACAGCTTGATTCTCTACATGATCTGCTGAATGTCAGCATGTGAATATATGGTCTTGCAATTGAAAGGGAAAGCTTTTATTTAGTCTTTTTGCATACATGGTCCTGTTTCTGCTCATTCTTTTCTCTTCTTCTCTTTTTCCTTTTTAAAATACAGTACGTATGTTTGTACTATCTTCTTTCACAAACCTTCTGTCTCTCTCTTTGGCTCTCACTCTTGTCTTTCCTTCTTCCCACTCTCTCTTACACTCACTTCCATAAGCCATCATTTAAAAATGAACAGATAATATAATCCTGCTGTTTCTTTTTCCTTTTACCTTTTTGCTCCATGTTTTTAAGGCCCAGTAGTAATCATAAACACAGTATAGAAACTATTGTATTTTCATTTGAAATTTATTTCCATTGCATATAGTACTAAGGAAGGACTAAATTGTATTTTTCTTTATGAAAGTATTACTGTTAATGTACTATTCAATAGGATTCTATATCCATCTAAATAAACTTTTAAAACTGCCATCTGTATAGTATATTTCAAAGAAAAAATTTACTTATGCCATTATTTAAAAATGGTACCCAGCTTAATGTATTACATTTTACATATTTAAATGAAATATTTGTCATATGCAAAAAGACATGGGGAATTCCAAAGGAAAAAAAAAACTGCATCTATGGAAAAATATTGCTACCTTTATAATCATGTAATATAAAAATAATACAAAACTAAATAAAAATTTTTATAATAATAGAAGCTGAAGAAATCTAAGGAATAAATTAGCCACTATACATGCAAAAAATTTCTCAGTCAGATTCCTTCGTATCAGAAGCCTTTTGAATTCACAGGGCTCACATTATTGAAAATCAGTCCATTTCAATTGAAGAAGATTAAGCATGATGAGTGCTAGATTGTCTCAGATGAAATCACATGTGCTAACAGAACATCTGTTACAGCCTCCTTTCTTGTTAGTTTATTGCAATGTACAACCTATTACAATTAAATAACATGATTGAAATTATAGACATTTTGAATAAAGGATAATTTATAGACCTCTCCAAATAATCAAACCTATTTTGCAAATCACTGAAATAAAAAAAGAGAAAAGATTTTGGAACTCTTATATATATTGCTTTACATTACAAAGAAATACTATTATTTAATATCTATATTCAGGCATAGCTACTACAGAAAAAAATAATAGAATCCCAGAATCAGAAACAGGAAGTGTACACTTATTTGTTAAATAGATTGGAACTATTTCACAGGGAGTTAACACTGGCTTTTCTTGTTTGTGAAATCAAAGGTCAATATATAGTAAATGCTTATTTAATATTTGTTTACTGAATGCTTGATTTGACAAATAAATATGTGAGTGAGGTATTCACCCCACACCACCATAGAAGCTTTAAGCAACCAGTTAGAATGGCAGAAATATCTTGCCTAAAGTTCCAGTAACAGAAGATTGCAGAAACAAGATGAGCACTAGATCAAGAAAGAGACCACTTTCCCCATTTCCTTACTAGCTCAGCAAGAGCTGGCCCACATTTCCAGGGTATGTTCCTAGTCCTGGTTCCAGAGGAAGCAGAGTAACCTTGTGCATACACTGGTATCATGTATATCTGTCCCAGTATGTCTGGTGCTGGCCTGAGTGACTGAACCAGGACACTGGTCATGGGCTCACCATCCCAAAACTTGCTCATGGCAGAAAAAAGGCAGTGGGGTGATGTATTTAACATGCTGAAAGAAAAAAAAATGTCAACCAAGAATTCTATTTCTGGCAAAACTACTCCAAAAATTAGGGAGACCAAGGCATTCCCAGATAAACAAAACCTGAGGAAGTTCTTCACCACTACACCGGCACTAGAAGAGATGCTAAAGAGAATTCTGCAGGTTGGAAGAAAGGGTCAATTAGACAGCAGATCAAAGCCATATGAAGAAATAAAGATGTCCAGTGTGGTTAACAACCTGGGTAAATATAAATGCAAGTACTATTGTAATTTTCTTTTGTAACTATTTTTTTTTTAACTTCCTGCAGGATCTAAAAGGCAAATTCATAAAATGTAATGATAAATCAGGGGTTTTGGACTAATAATTTATAAACATGCAATTTGTGAGAATAACTATATAAAGGTGGGGGTCAGAGGGGTATAGGAAAAAAGTTTGTGTATACCATTGAAGATAAGGTGGTATCAGATAGATTTAGGATGTTAAATTTAAGCCCCATGGGAACAAAAAAGAAAAAATTGAAGAATATGCAAGCTGGTAGAGACAGAAACTAGAGTGCATGTTTCCAGGGACAGCAGATGCGAGGAATGTGAAGTTAATACATAATAGGTGTAGGATTTTTGTTTGGGGAGATGGGAAAGTTTTGGTAATTGAGAGTGGTGATGGTACTGTGCCATTGTGATCTTGATTAATCCCCCTGAATAGAGAGGTTAACATGGGAAAGTTTATGTTGTATATATGTTTACACAATTAAAAACCAAAAAAAGAAAGAACAACTAAAGAGACAATGAAAATTAAATGCAACAAGTGATCTAGGATAGGCTCTAATAAATGAGGACAAAAGTCTCAAAAGGACACTATTGGGACATAAGACTAAAATGGAATATTGATTGTAAACTATAAATCAGTGTTAAATTTCTTGAACTTGATGACTGTACCTAAGATGGTTACTGCTTTGGTTTGCAAAAAGATACTGAAAGCAATGTTTCAGAAATGGGCTGGCTTTTTACAATGAGGGTTTAATGGCTGGCAAGCTTACAGTTCCAAGGCTGAATAAAGTGTCCAGTCAAGGCATAATCAAGCAATGGTCTCTCCCAAAAGACTGGTTGTGGGCAATCATGGATGTCTCTGTCACATGGGAAAGCACATGGCGGTGTCTGCTAGCCTCTGCCATTTCTTTCAGCTTCTGGCTGCTCCATGTGTGGCTTTTCTTTCAGTTTCAGTGGGTTACTCACTGAGCTCCTGTGTCTCTTCCTTATTCATCCCATTTATAAAGGACTCCAGTACAAAGATTAAGACCAACATAGAGCCACAGCCTAATGAATAATCTAATCAAAGGCCTTATCTGAAGTAATCTAATCAAAAAGTCCCACCTACAATTGGTTCACACCCACAGGAATGGATTAGCTCTAAGGACATGATCTTTTCTGGGGTCCACAAAAGCCTCAGACTACCACGGTTACATAAGTGAATATCCTTGTTCTTAGGAATGTACATGGCAGTATTGTTTAAGGAGCACGATTTATATAATCTATGTTCAAGTGTTTGAAAAATGGATTAATAAATACATGGATGGAGGGATGGACAGATAGATAGATAGATAGAATGATATAGTAAATGTGACAAGACATGAAATTGGTGAATCTGTGTATCTAGGGTTATAGGGGTATTTTGGAGGGTTATATAGGGTTTGTATTATTTTTTAAGTTTGAAAGTATTTCAAAATAAAAAAAATAAAATAAAAAAATGGCTATCATTTAGCATATACTGAATGCACTATTATTATGCTAGAAAGGTTATTATGAAGGGTAAAAAAAAGGAGAGTTTTAGTAAAGAAAAGGAAAAGCAACAAAATGAAGAGAATTGGTAGAGTAAGAAAACTTATGATAATGAATAAGGTAAAAGACACTATGCCACCAGAATAAACTTGCACAGGCATCATCTGACAGATTGAAAACCTGGAAGGAAAAAAAAATGATAAAATCATCTTTTGCATTTGATTTCCTACTTCTGAAGTGAAATATATCATTTGCCTCAAGTGCATCCCTAGTGTTTGGGGGGAAAGCTGGCATAGGAAATGAGAGCATATGAAGAAGGAATTGTAACAGAAAATTATTTGTTTAACTTAATAATAACTTTACTTTTCTTTGTATCATTTTTACACAGATATTACAGAGGTATAAAAAAGGGTTAACTACAAAGGGACATGAAAAAAAAATCCCAGATAAGATTTTTTAAAAAAGGGGTTCCCAAATAAATAATCAGAAAGTGAGTGCCTGCTTCACAAAAATGTAATTCTCTTAAAAATACATCCACTTTCAGCCTGCATATTGGCTTTCTAGGATCAAATCAGTTTTACTGAAAAATTTATAGGTTTTTTAAAGGTATTACTCTTAAGTGTAAAAATAACAGATCTCATAAGATATGTAAGAGTTAAAGCTATTGAACATCAAATTTACATGAAAAGCATAAAAATTGCATAGGAATTAGGGAAATAATCTTATATTGCTAAAAATTCTTTGGTTAAGTTGTAGTAAAATGCTTCACCAAAATTTCTTGACTGATCTCTCTAAAGTAAGAATTTCCACATTTGATAATGTATTTTCTTCCTCCACTCTTGCAAAGCTGCAAAAAACACAAAAGAAAAAGCAGAGCTATTAATTAAAAGATTTTATTTAAGAAGTGGAATGCATAGTGGTTACAAGCCAGGAAAACCCAGATTACCTGGTTCAAAATCTGTCTCTACCATTTATCAACTATGTGTCCTTTGGTTAACTACTTAATCTCTCTGTGTCTACCTTTTATTGTCTGTAAAATGGGGAGAATAATAATTGTACCTATTTCATAGGATTGACTCAGACATTACATCAATTAATGTAATTAGTTAATGCTGTATATACATATAACATTCAGAATAATTCTTGGCATATAATAAGCACTCTTGAAGAGTTAGCTATTGGTGTCTTCCGGAATTCTTCACTTTAAGATGATGGCAACCAATATTGAAATATGCTCAAAGTTAAAAAATATACAGCAGAACCTTTTCAGTGTCAGGTGCTCAGAAATGTACAATTCAATTTATTATCAAACAAGATATTTGTTCCAAATCTCAAATAGATTTCACCAGAATACAATTTGAGAATCTCAAAGAATCTCACCTAAAACAAATATAAAGACAAACCTATGGGAAATAATTTTTAAAGAAATAATTTTTAAAGCTATTAAAATGAATTTCCCACCAACGATTTCCATTCATCTATCTCTGTCACCTTTCAAAGCGTTTTTCATGTATGCTCAAGTACCTAGTCCATGGTACATGTACATCACAGATTTCAAATAATCCAAATGGATTCCTGCATGCTTTATTTGGTTATGAATCACTCAAAATATACAGTCTACAGTCCTCTAATTAGCTATTTTATAGTTAAAACCACTATAAAGAGATACCCTGGGATAAGGAGTATTGACGAAAGAACAACCATATTAAAACAACCCAACAGTCATTGACAATAAAAGGGATTAAGTGAAATAATGTGGGAATAAAATGAGGCTGACTCACTTGTGTTGGATTAGCAATTTGGCAGAGAGAGAAAGAAAAGTAATAAGATGATAATTGAGAAAATATAAACAAAAGTTACCATATCTTTTGTCATATACATCTGAATATACATAAATACATTTCACCTATACATCACAAAAGTTGAAGTACTGAAAAAAAAGAAAAGAAAAGAAAAACTAAGAGAAAATGGTTTTGTACTCTGGATTTCCCATCTACTTCTGAAAAGCAAATGTGTCATTAACCTCCAGCAAACAGTGTGTTTGGGGAAAAGGCCAGATACTTAAAATGAGAGCATAGAAAAAGGAAGATAAAATATGAAATTATTTTCTGAAACTCAGATGGCATATGAATTTCCACTTATATTTATAATGTTTTATAAATTAAGTAAATATTTTGTTCCTTTTTGAGTTGAAATTAATAACATTGACATGAATCTAACTTGAATGTTTAGAGGTTAAAATTATTTGCATTAAATAAAATATCTGAATTCAGAAAAATCACAATGGCAATATTTCTATGGTTTTCATATGAGATTTACTTGACTATAAGAAAATATTGGAAAAAAGATCATTCCTATCATACAACATGAAAGAAGGATCAAATTACTTGTTAGGAATAGCAGTATGAATCTCAGTCCACAAATGCTAGTGTCAAACTCATTTCTCTATCTCCTAGTACTGGTCCCCAAAACCAGACCTAACTCCTGAATGCTTGATCCTTTCCAGGTGTGCAACTCAGTGAGCAATGTAACCCCAGTCACTCCTACTAATCTTCGTTTCCCCATCTTGTTCCCTCTTATGCCTACTTCTCCCTCAGGGAGCAGTTCCACTAAGTAGGTTCTTGACATTGAGATTGCCAATGTTTACCCCTCAATATTTCCTCTTCCCGGGAAGATTCAAGGATCATTGGGGATAGAATTGCATGCATCCTTCCCCAACACTACAGCAGCTAAGACCTAAAATAAGCCTAGAATGATTTCACATTACTTAAGCCATACTTATAAATGAAAATGAATCAATGAATTTAATGGTAAACTTTAGCAAATGTAATCAAACTTATATAATTAATATGTGATGAATATAATATTAATATATGTGATTAAAAGAGTTTATAGCACTTTATCTATATCATGTATATCTTAGCTATATTTTCTCAAGATGGTAAATTCCCTTGGGAGAAATGATATTAAGGACAATATCACTTATTTGTCTATATTTGGAAAACACTAGTTGTGAATTTGGAAAAAAAAATCCAGAATGAAAAGAAAAAATTCCTCATGGATAGCTTGTGTGGAATGTAATATACCACTTGCCCATCAAGTAATTTGCCTTTCCTAGCTAAAAAAGCATATTAAAAAGTGCTGACAACACACTCATACAATTTCCTCCAAACTAACAACCTTAATGAGAAATTTCTATCTGTGTTATTATCTTCTCACAGCATGATGGTGACTCTCTCAGAGTATTGTACCAATCATTTGCTCGTGTACGCTGTGAGCAGCATGCTGTTAACTTCCACATTGTTGGCCCTGTCTGTTGTATTTGACAAACTTGATCACGAGTCCTCGCATTCTTATTCGGCATACGCTATTGAATTAAATAAGGCCCATTCTTTGCTTATGCATCATATACAGTACCTCATTGTTAATATGGCCAAGCATTTTCCCATCCACTTTAACATACTATTAAGGCCCATGGGATTTAATTCTTGATTAAAGATGGCTCTGGAATTCTTGAACCTAAGTTGTATTCTTCCTTCCAAGATCATCATTCTGAAGTACAGTTTTAGTTGACATTGTTACGTTGATGATATATGAGTTTATTTTTCATTTCTCAAAAAGCACTTTAAAAATCAATTTAAGTGCCTGAATGTCATTTGTAAAATAAAATTTTGCTCATCCATCCATCATCTGAATAGTGCTTTACAGTTCTCACTTTTATATGAGATGTATTTATTCCAAAGTTAATGGACATTTTGATTCATATATTTTGTGGCAGTAGGAAATGTCACTGAAACCTACTATAATTCAGGTTGCCAGTAATTTGGTACTTTTCTTCTTTTAAGTGATTTCAAATATGAGAGTTTAGAATATTCACTCTTCTGAACTAGCTGTCAGAGGTAGGATGTGAACTATGTTTGTTTGATGCCAAAATCTACTCTTTTACTTACTATGCTATACTTTCTTTTTTTTTTTTTTTTCAATATTTGCATCTCAATTTACTATGCTATACTTTCTAACAAATAACTTAATTAAAAAATTGTGAATGAATTCTAATTGGCTTCTGAA
Organism: Cabassous unicinctus; assembly: GCA_029593785.1. NCBI lineage: Eukaryota > Metazoa > Chordata > Mammalia > Cingulata > Chlamyphoridae > Cabassous > Cabassous unicinctus. The sequence continues at coordinate 3,158 of JAQZBX010025688.1, read as the reverse complement.
CTTGAAGATTCATTATTTTAAGGCTGACATTATTGAATAAATCAGGTGTTTAAAAATAGTTATTTAAACTAATACAGCTTGCTTATCAGGTGATTAAAATCAAGCATTAAAAATGATTATGTAAGCTCTATCGTAATAGAAAACAATGTTGACATACTGTTTGGTACTAAAATTAATAATTGTTCAATATTAAAAAATAACATTAAGAAAGTGAAAAAGTAAACTGCAGAGTGGGAATGATATTCTCAATACATATATCCAAAAAGGAATTTATATTTAAGGCATATAAAGAACTCTTACAATATTATATTTAAGATGCATGATAACTGCAAAGAAAATATCAAAGAATATGTAAGCTCAGAGAGAGAAAAAATAAGAGTACAGGTTACCAGCAGCAGGGGATTGGGAGGAATGGAGAGTTAATGCATAATAGGTGTAGGATTTCTGTTTGGGGTGATGGGAAAGTTCTAGAAATGAATGGTGATAAGGGTACTGCAACATTGTGAATTTGCTTAATCCCGTTGAATGGTATATGCATGAGAATGGTCGAAATGGGAAAGTTTTTCTTGCATATATGGTCCCACAATTAAAAAGAAAGAAAAAGTAATTAAAGAACAATGAAAATTAAATGCAGTATGGTGCTGGAGAGATCTAATAATGGAGGAGAAGATCCTCAAAGGGACATTATTGGGTCTTACAAAAAAGTTGAAATGTAAACTGTGAGCTTTATATCAATGTTAAATTACTGGAACTTGAGAACTGCACTTAAAGTGATATGTAAATGAATATTCTTATTCATACGAAATGTATGTGGCAGCATTAAGTGCTTAAGGAGTATGATGTATAGAATCTATGCTCAAGTTTTCAGAAAATGGATTAATAAAAAGATGGATGGATAAAAGACAGATAGCTAGGTAGGTAGGTAGATAGATAGATGGATGGATGATAGAATGATATGGCAAATGTGGCAATATGTTGAAATTTAGTGGATCTGGGTGTCTGGGACGATGAAGGTATGTTGAATTTTCTCTATGGGTTTGGATAATTTTTGCAACTGTCTTGTAAATTTAAAATTATTTCAAAATAAAAAAGTTTAAAGAAAAAAAGAACTACAAATCAATAAGGAAAATACAGTTTAAAAGAAAATCTTAATGCAGGGACCTGATAAAAAGGGATATACGAATGACCAATGATCATATGAAAAAGTGCTCAACGTCAGAGAAATGCAAAATAAAAGCAAACTGAAATATGAGTGCATACCAAGTGGATTGAAACTAACAAGTATCGGTAAAAATGTAGAGTAATGGAACACTCAAACATTGCTGATGGGAGTGTAATTTGGTTCAATCACTTTAGAAAATGGTTTAACAGTATCTACTGAATATATTTCTACCCTATTCCCAGAACTTTCTCTAGTAGGTATATATCTAATAGAAATGAATCCATTTCTTCCACAAAAGACTATGTACTAGAATATAGTATAATAAGTAACAATATGAACAATGTTCCCAAGTAAGAAACTGAATAAATTTCAACCAAAGGCAAAGTAGATAAATAAATTGTAGTATATTCAAACAATGGAATACCATGCTAAAATGAGAATCAACAATCTACAACTATATGTAATTTTTGATATTTTTTAAAAATTATGGATGAGTCTCACAAACATACTGTTGAATGAAAGAAGCCAAACACAAAATAGTACATATTCTATGATTCTATTTAACCAAGTACAATAATAATATAGGCAAAATTAGTCTATGCAGCTGGAAAGACAGGATGGTAGTTACCCTTGGGGGTCGGAGATATAGTGATTGGAAGGGAGCACAGTGGGGGCTTCTGAGGACTTGGTGGTCTTCTGTTTCCCGTACATGGGTGTGTTTAGTTGTGCACTTTTTGGTAGATATATTTTGATTATACTTCAATGAACAAAAAAGCAGAATCCAAATACCTCTGGGAAGAACTCAAGACTAGAACCACTTTACCAGTTTAGAGGCAGGCAAACACAGATGAATGAATACTAAAATAATCTCCCAACCTGACAATCCCCGTCTAAACCTACATATCTAGGGACAGTCAGAGGAACTAGAACTTGCCCAGGTTTCCATTTCCATACTCTGGTATTGAACTGTCTGACTTGGAATAGATATGGAGCCATTTTCTTCTTTCAAAAAAATACACACACATATACATACACTCTCATACATATAAAAACACATATAAACATATATACACACACACATATATATAGAAAGAATGTATAAGGGCACATTTTAAGAATTTTCCCAAGTTAGAATCTAAATGTGGTGTTTCTCAATGTTCATCACTCAGACAAGGTGTGGTGGGATGAATGAGCTGATGTTTGGAAAGGGCTTCTCAAAAGGGATTCACGTATGAGGGTTCAATACAGAATTAACTCAGATGCAATTTTTTTCAAGAGATGCTATTATCTCTTTATTACTCTCTGTGGGAGTTTTGAGTGACTAAGGGATAATCAACATGAATTTCAAGTTTTTCTCATATGTTTTATGATTTTTCATGTAATTAGACTGATGTGACACTTGGAAAAGTTTGCAATGACGACTGACAACAGCAATTTTACCATAAAACATCTACTGTGGTTTGATTTAATCATCTAAGACAGTATTTTTTAACTATCCCCCAACCCCTTGGCTAGGAAACCTTATTGTGGAATGTAAACAAATAAAATGGAAAAGAATATGCTGATCTGGTTGTAAAATGGCTTGGGAAGCAGGAAAAAACTCCATTGGCCTTCCAGTCTCCCTCAACAGGGAGGATCTTGGCCACACACTTAATTCTCTCTCTCTAGATGATGGAAAGGGAAAAATGATTAGTTTTCTGTATTACCAATGGCCTGACATACTGTTCTACACCAGTGTTTTCAAACATTGTTTCTTTCAAACAATAAAATTCTACAGTATCCTCAGGAAAAGTGTCCAGCAATCCCAACTGAGAAATACTAATTGAAGACAAATTCTTAATCTAATAAAACATTTTCATTTCTGCAGAAATACACCCTCAACAAAAATAAGTAAGCCTAGGTTATGTGAAATGTAAGGGCTTGTGTTAGGCTCAACAATGCCTCCAAAAAGATATCCAGGTTCTAATCCCTGGAAGCTGAATATTACCTTATATGA
>JAQZBX010025687.1:0-29362 GCA_029593785.1 Cabassous unicinctus | reverse complement strand
TTTTTTTGAGGTACCAGGGCCAGGGATTGACCTGGGACCTCTTATGTGGGAAGCCAACACTCAACCACTGAGCCACATCAGCTTCCCTGAGTTGGTTTATTCGTTTGTATGCTTGCTATTTTGTTTTTGCTTTTAAGGAGGCACCAGGGACTGAACCCGGGACCTCTCATATGAGAAGCAGGTGCTCAACCACTTGAGCCACATCCTCTCCCCATAATCTGTGTAATTTTTAACCAGTCTTTGCAGCCCAGGAATCTCCCAGAGCCAGCTGCCTTCCAACACCCACTCCTCCCTCATTTTGTAAAGAAGGGACAAGGTCTTCACTCTTACCAATAAGGAATTCCCTATATACAGCTCTGTTTGTTTCCTGGATGCTGAAGAAATATCATGTACTGGGTTGGTTTAAACAACGGGAATTTATTGGCTTGTAATTTTGAGGCTAGATATCCAAAATCAAGGCATCATCAAGTTGGTGATTTCTCCCAGAAGAATGTGGCATTCTGGTGCTGGCTGCCAGTGATCCTTGGTCCTTGGCTTTTCTGTCACATGGCAATGCACATGGCAGCCTCTCCTGGCTTTTCTCTTCTCTTCTGGGTTCCGCTAATGTTCAGATTCTGACTGCTTGCTCCGTCTTTCTCTTTCTCCGTGACTTTCTCTCTATTTGCCTTCAGGAACAGGATTAAGACCCAACTTGATTCAGCTGGCCATACCTTAACTCTATTTTAAAAAGTTCACACCCACAGGAGTGGATTAAGTTTAAGAACGTGTCTTTTCAGGTGTACATAGCTCCAAACCCCCATAGTCTCCCACCTCCACCATAAAGTTTTGTATATGATAGATGATCAGTAAATATTGGTTGAATAGACCATAATAAGTAAATAAAGACAACCCACCATGCCTTAAGGAAACTTTCCATCTAACAGGTAAATAGTTCAGAAAAACAGCTGCTGACTTGGTATACAGACTGTCTAGACTGTGACCTAAACAACTTGCTTTAAAAGGAATGCATTACTTCATTGATTTAATCCCTTTTTCCAGGAGTGCAGTTTTGGCTGTAACGGGAATAAGGTTCCAGATTATGAGTACTGGATTTGGAGAACACAGTACTGGGTTCAGAGAACACAGATTTTGATGAGGAAACATTGTTATATAAGGGAACTGGTGCAGAGAACAATAATGAGAATAGTTTCCAGTCACTGCATGTTACTAGGTGCCAAACATTGTATAGGCCACTTTCTTTATATTATTTCATTTAATCTTGACAACAACTGCACAAAATAAGTTATTATTCAGATTTTGTAGTGTAGGAAACTGAGGTTTAGAGAAAATTTAAGCAATAAGCCCCTTTCCCCTCTCCTCCATCCCATCCACCCCCACAACCCAAAAACTTAAGATTGGAGTGTAGTTTGACATTTCTTATATTAGATCACAAGGTTTTGTATCTCACCTGCTAGATGTGATTCCAGAGGGAGTTCAATGACAGTACCCTCCTTCCTAACCACAGGGGTGGCCCATCAGATTCACTCTCCCAGATACTAGAACTTACACAAAATAGTAGGGATGGAAAGTGATAGGAGGTAAGTAGCCCAAAAGCAACATTTAAAGAAACTGTCTATGAGCTCTGAGTTAGTAAAAATCCACACAACTACCCAGGTTCCTTCTTGAGGCCTGGTGTGCAGCAGTTTAATTCTTCCATCAATTTTGTTACCCACCCAAGGTCCTCCCAACAAATTATTTCTTTTATCAGACTAGATTTCTGTTGCATACAACCAAACAGCCACAACCTATAACAGTACCAGAGAGTATGTTGAAGGAAATGTGGCTTATCAGGGTGAGATAGAAGCAAAAGTAAGTGAGATTATGATTTATGATCCAAAAAGATTAAGAAGTAGCCCATAATAAGCACTGATGAACTTGCTAATCACACCACTGCCTGCGGTCACCTGAGGCAGAATGCCTATCGAAGTGCTCCAAACACATAGCATGAACTAAAACAACAGAATGCAGCTCAAATCTTGAAATTCTCACCTCCAGGCATGGAGGAAAACTCATGGCTTTTCTGTGAGTGGTGAAAGGGTTTCTAACTATTTACCATCTTCAAGTTGAGCTGATGCAAAACCAGGCCGCAAAGATTAATACCTCTGTTTGCTGAATCCGACCTTTGAATTCACAACCTTGCAAAGCCTCTTATTAGAAAATCTGGGCCTTGATCAGGAAAATGTGGAATTCTCACAACTGGAGCAGTGACGGCTGGAGGAAATGGACAACCTGGAGAAGTCCAAACTTGATGTCATTTAATTCTCACAAGACGGCAATGAAGTAGACCATATTTTACACATGCTTTATATATTTAAAAAAGGGGCACAGATAAGTTTTATGCTAAGTGGCAGAGCCAGAATTCAAACCAATAGTGTCTAACCCACAGCCCACACTCTTAACCAGGATTAGGTAAACTCTTTTGGCAAAGGGTTTTGTAGATCATATGGCCTCTGTCATAAGGACTAGACTCTGCCATCGAAACTCAAAAGCAGCCATAAACAAGTAAATGAATGGGAGTATTAGTCAGGGTTCTCCAGGGAAACAGAACCGACAGGAGATACATATGTAAATACTATGAGATTTATTATAGGAATTGGCTCACACAACCATGGGGGTGGGCAAGTCCAAATTCCATAGGACAGGCTACAAGCTGGAAACTCTGACGAAGGTTTTCAATGAATTCCCCAGGAGAAGCTGGCTGGCTGAAGCAGAGATGAAAATTCTTCTTTCTGACTGCTGAAATCATCAGTTCTCCCTTTAAGGCCTTCAACTGATTGGATGAGATTGCTGAAGGCAATCTCCATTGTTGATTTTAGCGGTAATGGGCCATCTGTGCAATCAACTTACTGCTGATTTAAATCCACAAAATATCCTCACAGTAACCATCAGTCCAGTGCTTGCTTGACCAAACTACTAGACACCATAACCTAGCCAAGTTGACACATGAAATTTACCACACAATGGATGTGGCTGTGTTCTAATAAAACTATTTATGAACAATGAAATTTGAATTTCATATCATTTCAACATATGAAATATTCTTCTTTAGATTTTTTAAAAATGTTTTTAAAAATTTTATTGAAGTACATCATTCATATACGAACATGTATAAACAATAAGTGTATAGTAAAAGTTGTAAAGTTACAAAACAAGCATGTGTAACATCAAACAGGGCTCCCATACATCACCCCACCACAAACACCTTGCATTGTTGTGAAACATTTGTTACAAATTATGGAAGAATATCATCAAAATATTACTACTTTGCAAATATTCTCGCTGTCCTGATTTTGTGATAATCAGGGTAGGCTAAACATTCGTTATATTAGAAACCAGGCATGTGTCCCCAGACTTAGTTTTTCTCCCTAGGTCTGGTTTTTAGAATGCTGGTGATAAACTAAGCCTGATTTATTATATGACCATCCTGTATGGGAAAAGACTGTAACTTTGGGTATCTATGGTCAACCTTAAGAGATATAGCAGGGGGACTGATGTGGCTCACGTGGTTGGGCATCTGTCTCCCATATGGAAGGACCTAGGTTCGATCCCTGGGACATCCCAGTAAAAATTTTAAAAAAGAAAAATATAAAAGACATGTAGGCCACCAGGACCCATGCGTGGGTGCGCCACCAGGCCCCGCGAGCAGGTGAGCCACCAGGCCCTGTTCATGGGTACACTGCCAGGCCCCCAAGCCATGCAGCAAGATGATGGCATAAGGGGAGAGTGACACAAGGCAGAGCCAGGACGACATGCACTGAAAAACAAGGAGCTAGGGTGGCACAGGTGGTGGGATGCCTTTCTCCCACATCAGAGATTCCGGGGGTCGAGTCCCAGTGAAGACAGGAGGAGAAGGGTGAGAGGAGAGGGCAGGAAACGGACACGGAGAGTTGCCCAGTGAATGGACACAGAAACAGCAAACACGGTGGGGGGGGGGCGGTGTAAAAATGGATAAAAGTAAATAAATGAATAAATAAATCCTTAAAAAGGGATGTGGAAGGGAGGAAGACACAGACTATAGTTAGTAGTAATACTTTGACGATGCTCTTTCATGATTTGTTAACAAAGGTTTCACAACAATGCAGGGTGTTTGGGGAGGGTTGATGTGTGGAAGCCCTGTATGATGTTATGCATGTTTGTTTTGTGGGTTCACAATGTTTACTGAGTGAACACTTATGGTTTGTGTATGTTCATATATGAATGATGGACTTCAATAAATCATTTTAAAAAATTACTACTAACTATAGTCTATATCTTACATTTGGTGTATTTTTCCCCACCCACCCTATTATTATTTTTTAATATATTTTTATTACAGAAGTTGTGGTCTTACAAAACAATCATGCACATGTGTAGAATTCCCATTGGTGTTGTACGGGATTTTTAAAAATAATTTTAAAATGCCAAAAAATCTTCTTAGCCTTGTGAGCCACACAAAAATAGCCACTGTCTTAATTTGGTAACCACTGCCTTTAACTATATTAAGTCACATCTGCAGAATGTAAACCTATCTTTAAAAATGGTAAGTTCATGATTCCTTGAAAATGTGTCCGTGAAAGGGTTTTTCTAGGTAAATATAACATGTACATATTCTCTGGCTTATAAGCAATAGGACTTCATGTGGCCAGTGATGTCAAAGCATATTTCTAAATCACCCATGCGGAACCACACATTTAGCTGTACGGAGGACAGAGAGCTAGTTATTCATTTAAAAAAGAAAAAAAAAGGATCACACTAGAAAGAGGAACTTGAGTGTTTGGGAATAACACCCATGCTGATGTGAGGCCAGCTGAAATGGAGCTTTCTGCCAAGCAACTAAAATACAAAGAGCTGGGCATGTTTACTTTGCATCCTATAAAGGATTTATGAGAACTTTAATATGGCTACTGAGTATACCTGTAGACTTGTTAGACTTTTTTTTTTTTTTTGACCAGGGAAAACTTTGTGAGTTGAAGACCCCAATATGTCAGCTTAGATTCCAGAGTTGATAGTATGTTTAAAGATTTTGGAAGAAATTTTCTTGTAACCACTCTCCTCTCTCCTGCCATTTGAACAATGTATATTTCTCTATGGTCACTAAAATTCCTACATTACCATTGTAAAGAAAGACAGTGTCTGTAAGAATTCTGCATCTGCTTTCAAGAAAGGCAGGGAAGGCAGGAATGGGATGGGATAAAGGACCGAAGAAACTTTAGACTCAGTCACAGAGGCAAAATACTCAACCAGTTGGCAAGCAGAATCTTTTTGCCATCTTCTATTAAGTGGCCTTGCACAAATCAACCATGTTTAGATTTACTGCAAGACAGCTGCTGAAAAGATTTATATCCTCCATCCCCAGTGAAAGAATCATGCTTTGTGATTCCAGAAAAGAAATGAAGATGGTAAAGCTCTCTTTCCTCAATCCTTTCCTATTTTTGTTTGATTTCCAAGATAGTCTAGTTTGGTAAAAGAATTTTGAAGGTAATGTCCTGGTTGTTTTCTATTTGCTAACTTATATGAGGAATAGCAGAAAGAAGTAGAAATGGGTAGAATGGGGTACGGGGGAAGAGGCATTGATTGAGAAACACTGGATTGATATAAATTCTCTAGAACAACTCAGTTTGAAAAGATTTTGAGCACTGAATTTGTACCAAACATTCATATGGATACAGGAAAAACGATCACTTAAAAACATCCTAATTTTCAGGGAGTTAATCTATTGGAGCACAGTGAATCTAATAGAGCAAAGTAGAATAAAATATGCACAATAAAAGATGACATTTTAACTCAAGGCTGGGAAGGAAACACTCCTTCAGCACTGTAAGATAAAAGATGATGGCTAGCAGGAAGTTGATCTTTATGGGTTTGGAAGGACAAATCTTATTTTTGTTTGCTTGCCTTTTTTTTTTTTTTAAGATTCTTTTTTAAGTTTATTTATCTTTCTATTATTTTTATTACTCTGCTCTCCCCCCACCCCGCGATGGCTCCCTCACCTGTCTGCTCATTGGGTCTGCTCGTTGTCTGCTTGTTGTCTGCTCATTGTCTCTGCTCATTGTATCCGCTCATCTTCTTTAGAGGCACCAGGAACCAAACCTGGGACCTCCCATGTGGGAGGCGGGTACAGGGCCCAACTGCTTGAGCCACATCTGCTCCCTGCTTGTTGCATCTGCTCATTCGTCAGCTTGTTGCATCAGCTCATTGCATCTGCTTGTCTTCTTTAGGAGAACACCGGGAACCAAACCCAGGACCTCCCATGTGGGAGGAGGGTGCCCAACTGCTTGAACCACATCCTCTCCCACTTGCTTGCCTTTCAATATTGAATTTAAGGTCAGAACATCTTGACCCTCTTCTGCTTTCCCTCCTCCAGCCTCAGAACCTGAAGATTCACACCTCTACCCCATCCCTTATGTAGAGCATAGAAAACAAACCAACTTCATTAAAAGCCAGTTACCAAAGGAAGCAAGATTTGGGTGAAAGCAATGGTTGGCAACCATGGCCCTTGGCCCAAATTGGGCCTGCTGCCTGTTTTTGTATGGCCCACAAGCTAAGAATGGTTTTTACATTTTTAAATAGCTGGAAATAAATGGAAGAATATTTAGTAACACAAATAATTATATGAAATTCAAATTTCAGTATCCATAATTAAGGTTTTATTGGAACATGGACATGCCCATCCGTTTACATAATCTATGGTTGGGTTGAGGAGTTGCAGAGACTGTATGGCCCACAAAGATAAAAAACACTGCAGATCCTGGGGTGACAGGGATAAAAGGTGGGACAGATGGGTAGGAAAACCTACGGGATGGAGAGAAGAGGGAGATAGGGAACCCAGAGAGAGAAGGGAACTCAAGATGCCCAACTGAGGTGGACTCGACATGGATCACCAACCTCAAGGCTTGGTGCCTGTTTGTCATCAACTAATTGTGAGACCTGCCTTCTTAGCAAAAAAAAAGGCCATTACACATCCTCCCAGACTTCTGCCACATGACTAAGAAGCTACATGATCAGCTCCACTGCCCCTTAGCAGTTATTCAGTGCCTTTAGAATGAAGCACAAATCATTTAACGGGGCTGATAAGCCTCCTATGAACTTCTCCAGACTTGTCCCTAATGATCCCCATCCCTTTCCAACTTCACCACCCTCCTGCCTTGGCCCCATTCACCACCACCAGCTACAGGTTTTTGTTTCAGGCATGCTTCCTTCCCTTAATTCATTAAATCATTCATCAAGTATGTACACAAAATATAACTAAGGTAATTTATAGACTACTCTTAACAACATTGTACTGTTTTTGTAGCAAAAGCAAAGTTGGTACTATATTAATACTAAAGGTCAAAAAAAGAATATGAGGTTTTGTTTTGTGAGATATAAATATTATCAACCTTTTTTTCTATTCTTTTTTTTTTTCATTAATAAGGAAACCTTGACTATGTCATTTAACTAATCCGTGTTCATCTGTGTATCTTTCTGAACACCAGAGGAACAATTGAGTTAGTAGTTGGAATTAGATTTGATAAAAGTGCCTGGACAGAACTTTTCAGGAGTAATGCTTCCATAAGTTGTCGAGCTGCCTTTTTCTGTTATTTTATTTTTTTGAACTTGAAATAAAGTTATTTTTTTTAAAGCATGCATTGAGTACCTACTATTTATCATGTGAAATGTTCTATGTGCCAAATACTGAGGAGGCATTAGAAACCAAAATCAGAAGACAAGTCCACCCCAAAATAACCCGAACTACCTCTCCCCTAGACCTTCACTCACGCTATCACTCTCTGTGCAGACCTTCTCTCCCCCTCTTCTCCTCAGTTCCTACTCTTCCTTCAGATGGCAGCATAAATGTCACCTCCTGAGGCAGGCTTCCCTTGACCCTCCTGACAAAGTTAGCTGCTTCCTTCATGTACTCCCTCTCCCAGTCTTTGTCACACTGCATGTTACTGGCAGACAAATTGCCTGTCTTCTCGGCCACAATAGCAGCTGTGGGAGAGAAGGAATTGTATCTATGACCCACCCTTTGTCAATAGGTGTTACCTGAGGGAATTCAGCCCTACAGAAAAATGAGTGACTATTTTCTCACTTCTTCCAAGGATGCTACATAGACAGTAACATTCTAGATACCCAGGAGAGAAGTCAATTCACAGCGAACTATGGATGCTGGGGGGCTTAGGGTTCAACTCGGGGAACCCCAGAGGGAAAGGGCTGGCTAGCCCCACAAGTGCCTAGCGCATCTTCTCTCAAATGTTTGCTTGATTTAACTCAACTATTAAAGCCTCCTGGTTTGGGGGTAAAGGGAAGGATTCCCTGCAACCCCAATCCCAGTCAAATAATATCAGTATAAATAATACCACTTCCCCAGCTTATAGGAATAAAACTCACAAGGAAAGTAAGAGCTAAACTTGAAGATGCTGGATAGCCAAAATGATCTGTGATTTTTTTTTTTTTCCCCCAGCAATGAAGGTGCATTTTTCCTGTAGGTGCCAAGATCGAAAATGACTTCTCACCTTGCTTACTCTCAGCACTGACTGTGCTGGATGCTTTTATTACTTTCCTTTGCAGATGCCCCTGTTTCTAATTAGAGCCAGGGGCCTGACCCTTTGAGAGCTGATAACAATTTTGCCCCTAGACCTACCTTACTGGCTAACTGGAAAAGGCAGGTTAATGGTGTCTGCACGGAAGGTGTATTATTAGAAGTGAGTCTGCGAAGCAAACTCCCCGTGACTCTAATCTTCGGAATGCTGACTCCTGAGGTCAGTAATTGGGAGCCCAGAATGCACCAGAGCAGCAGGCCTAAGCTTGTCTTTGAAATGCAGTTCCTAAGGTCAGCGAAATAATTGCTTCATTTTGAAGGGGGTGGAAAGAGATGAGGGGAGAAGGAACAACCTTCATTATTTCTCCAGTGTATCAATGCACCATGTTCTCAATATCCTGGTCTAATTAAAATAACACAGGCTGCTTGAGAAACTCAATCATTTCCACGGTGATTCTTGTCACTTCACTCCTCCTGCCAGCTCAGAGGTGCCTAATGGCAGATAAGTCCAAGTCGGGTACTCCTTTGCACTGTCGTTAATGCAACAAGCAGGGGGCCGCAATGCTCATTAACGCTCTTTACCCCCGTCATATTAAAAACTCTTCATTAACAGGGAGGATATTTTAATGTCAGTGCTTTGCAACTTTCCAAAGAAAAATGCCAATGTAATCAACGTGAACTCTTGATCGGCACTCCTAGAGCAAACGTGCCCTTCTTCTCAACCCCATGCGGCTGACTCTGGTCTCAGTTCTCATTCCAGATACGCTGGCGGATGATAACCAGGACGAGTGTTAGCAGCTCTTTGGGAAGTACTTGGAAGTGGAATCATTCAGAGCTTTCCTCTGAAGTTCAGCCAGGGTACTGCGCCCCTGTAATCGGAGGAAAAGTTCCAGCCGAGACGGTGAGATTCATTTATGATGTTCGAATGCCACTAGAAAGGCAAGAGGGGGCTCGAGGAAAAGGGAGGTGTTGCTCCTTTTTTTGACCACATTTGCATAACTCCTGTGGGCCAGACTTAATTCAGGCTCCCAAAGAAAAAGAGAAAAAGAAACAAGAAACGTGAAAGAGAAGTGAAAGGAATAAACCACAGTTCACATATGAGAGAAGAGAGGAGTAGAGGGAAAAGTTAAGAACAAACAAACAAAAAAAAGACTCAACCCCACAATCCCACCATCAGTATTAAGTTACCTGGACCCGCAAAAAGCACAAACATTCGGAGGAGACCCTGTCAGGTATTCAGAGCATCTGGTGTAAATCATCCAGGAGCCACTGAAAGGCAAAGCAGCAGCAGCAGCAGCAGCAGCAGCAGCAGCAGCAGCAGCAGCAGCAGCAGCAGCAGCAGCAGCAGCAGCAGCTGGCCCGGCTACCTTGGGGATGGAGGTATTGATCTTTAAAGCCCATGGCTTTGGGCTCTGGCCCTTGATTCACTTAGCTTCAATACCCATAGCCCCTACCTCGGCTTTGAATCACAAATGCTTCTGGTCATGCTCCCAGACCTTGACTCTCAGAGCCAGAAGGCCAGTGGGTTCTGGGACACCAGGGGCCTTCCAGGTCCTGCTCCTTTTGAATCCCACCCAGCCAAACTCTGCCAGCCCAGGCTGGCAGAAATAACCTTTTTTCAATGTGCCTTGTTGGTAAACCATGAGCTCTGCTTAAGGCATAAAATCTCCTTGCTTTTAGCAACAGCCAATATGCTTCAAGTGGTGGGAAAATCATTTAAAGACCAAATGAAAGGAAGGGAGTGGTCGATATAAAGCACTTACATTTGAAATAAAACATTTTAAAACAAATTTCAATCAATCTCTCTGAGCCCTAAAATGTCAATGTTATAAATGTTACTGAAATAATTTTTTTTTTATCTTAATTTTCCTCTTCTGTTAATCTCAAGACAGTTGCAAGTTTTCCCATTACACCTCAGGCCACAGCAGAAAAGTATTAGAAAGGAAGATGTCAAAGCTTAGAGGCTGGAATTTTAAAAATGAGATTCAGATGTGCCTATAAATCTGCCAAAGCTGCAAGGAGACTCTTCAAGCCAATGTGGGCAAAACATGCCTGGAATTTGGTCTGTGACCTCACCTGGCCATTTGCTTCATTAAATCTCTGCTTTGGGGCACACGTGGGTCTGGGGGTCAGCCGGGACTTTTTCATTCCACTCACAATACGCAATATTGTTTGCATGCCTTAGGGGCTGAAGAGCGTTTTGCCTCCTGCTCAAGTGTCGTGACTCTGACAAACTAGAGGGGCAGGAAACTGAGCTGGATGGATCGCTGGTTTGATCTCAAGTGACAAATCCCTTGTTGTGACTTCCTTCAGAGGCAGGAGGTTGTGGGGGATGGGGATGGGGAAAGGCAGATTCATAGGAAAAGGGCAGGAGATGAGTAGTCATCAAAGATGTTTTCCCACCTTGCCTCCTGTTCTGTGTGCTACCTGCACTTCTACCTGCATACCCGCCTTGCTCTGTGAGCTACCTGAGCATCTACCTGCATATCCATCCTTTTCCATGCGCTACCTGCACATCTGCATATATATCCATCCTGCTCTGTGTGCTACTTGCACATCTGCATATCTGCCCTGCTTCATGGGCCACCTGCATGTCTGCATATATATCCAGCGAGAATGTGAAGAAGGGCCCATGAATGAAGCACAGGGAGGTACCATAAAGGAGGGATTCTGGAGTCAGATAACCCTAAGTCGATGCCTGGGTCTGTCCCTCATTCGCTAGGTGAGCTTAGGCCAGTGACTTAGCCTTTCTGAGCATTGGTTTTCTCATCTGTCAGAAATGTTAAGCGGACTGAATACAAGAACATAAAACAAAGTGCCTATCACACATAATCGAGCCTTTATTAATATGTGCTAGATCATTTTGCTTTCCTTTTCCAGAATATTTATAAAGTTGACAATGGTCAACTTAGCAGGGTGGGCAAATAAGAAGACGACCCAGGAAATATGATTCACTTCTCCTAGCATTGGGGGGAAGGGGAACAATCATGGGCAAGTTGAAAGATGATAAAGTCCAGGCTCTTGAACCTTAGAATTACTAGCAGGAAGAAGTGAGGCTCATGGTTGGAAGGGAGACTCGTGTGGCACTGGCCCATTCTCTTTGAAAATCACGAATATTGCATCCCAACCATGTAGCTGAGTGCCTGAGCTGTTGGATTCATTTCCCAAAAGGCTGACCAGATAGTCATGGAGGTGCCTGGTGGGAGATACCTATGGATGACTTGGTTTCTGAGGTAAGCTCACCTAAGGGTCTAGCCCCCTGGCCCATCCTCAGCAGGTCCCAGCAATCTCCCTTGCCGTAACCTGGCTTGCCCTCAAATGTATCTTGACATTTCTTGGAGTGCAGACCTTTTCCCCAACAGAGTGTCTCTTCTTGACAGAGAGAAACAAGGTCAAAGCAAGAGTTCCTGCTGGCTACAGTTTTAGATTCCTGCATCACCTTTACACTGCCCATGCCCTCCAGCTTGGTGTGTCACACTGATTCACCCAGTTAAGTTTTTGTTCAAGACAGTAACTTCTCACACCCCATTGAGTGAAATGGCATTGGCAGTTGGGTCATTTTCCTTCCTTTCCTTTTATTTCAGTTATGTAGAAACTAGAAGGCCTTTTCCATGCAGCACTTCATTGGTTTATAGGACGTAGGTCACTGAATGGGGTGGCAGGTCTTGGTAGAATCTTCAACATGCTTCTCTTAAACTACTTTTTTCCCATGTGAAGGAGAAAAGTGAAGGAAAAAAACTTGAATGAAGCTGAAGTTATCCGTCTTTCTGATCTTTATTAAAGGGGACAAAATCAAACATATAGATAGAGAATTAGGAAATGAAGAGTCCCCAAAATAAGTACTGAAACGTCCCTTCCCTTCCCTTATTGTATGCTACATTCTGGAGATACAGTATTTCAACCAAGAACCGCCACCTCCCTAAAAGAGCCAGTGCTGCCCGACTGTCTCCCAGAGATTGACCTTTTCTCCTTTATGGGATCCCGAATGTCTTATGTCAGCGAGCCAGGCAAGTTCAGTAAAAACCACAAATGTGGCTCTTCAGGGCTGGACCATCTCTCCGTGACCCTGGTTTCACGGCTAGGCCCTCTGGACTACAATCATGTTTAGATTTTTAGAGGCTTTTTTCAAGATGTGTCCAGATTTTTCTTGGGTTTCCTTTTCAAATAAATCTAACCTTGACTCCTCCGTGTCTGAGTCGGCTCAACTAAAAGCATATTCATTTCTGTGGGAATGTTCGAACACAGGAAGGGTAGGAGGGATTTTTCTTTCTGTCCACAGCTGTCTCTAATCTTAAAAATCCAAATCTCAGGGCACAGATGTGGCTCAAGCAATTGAGCACCCACCTCCCACATGGGAGGTCCCGGTGCCTCCTAAAGAAGACAAACAAACAATGAGCAAAAACAACAAGCAGACAACAAGCAAAAACAATGAGCAAAACAATGAGGAGACAATGAGAAAAACAAAACAAAACAAAACAAAAAAACAAGCAGGGAGCAGAGGTGGCTCATGCTGTTGAGCGCCAGCCTCCCACATGGGAGGTCCCAAGTTCAGTTCCCCATGCCTCCTAAAAAAAAAACAGACAATGAGCAAAAACAATGAGCAAAAAACAGTGAGCAAACAGATGAGGGAGCCATCTTGGGTTGGGGGTTATAAAAAAAAATTCTAAAAAAATTCCAAATCTCCAAAACTGATAGATCATCATTCAAGTTAGTGGATGCAGGGTATCTTAGCTGATATCAATGTTTCAGGCCTTTCAGTGGGTGAGAATATGCTAGCTCTCTTGTGATCACTCAGGTTTGGTATCATTACCAACAACCTTATAGATGTAAATAAACTATAACAGAGTCTTTCAGTGAGTTAAAAAAAAAAAATTGCAATTACATTCTCTTCTTCCTACTGAGGTTAAGGAGTGGAACTTTTGTAGGTTCCTTGCCTGAAATAGTTCTTTTAGGGACCCTTTAATCAAAATCATCCAGTTCATGCTCAAAACAGATTCTGTTGCATCCCATATCAAGTATTAAAAGAAAATTAATTGGAAAACACAACTGATTAACTGATCAACAATATCTTGATTGAATGGCAGATGATATTTGGAGTAGAATACATCCATTTCTAGAAATAAAAATCGTTTCAGAAATACTAATTTTTTCCCTCAAACTTTTTTTTCCTATCCCAAAACACTTTAAGGGTTAAAATACACTCCCTTCTATCACGGCAGCTGATCCTGGACGTGGTTTGGGGATGGGGGCAACTGGCTCTGCAATATCATAATCTTTTGGGAAGAGAATGTAGTTTTTAAAAATCTCACAGGCAATTAGGATGTGCCTCTCCAAGCCTCCCCAGCAAGTACCTTGATGCTTTTTCTAAAATGCTCTCATATTTTAATTCCCAAATACCTTAAAAGCAAGTTCTCATTCAAAAGGTCAGATCAAAAATCTTCTTTCAAACAAATGCTTTCCTTTTTTAAATGTCATTTAGTGTATTTTCTGATTAGGTAACTGGTACACATTTGTTGTAGACAATTTGAACTATATAGAAATATGGACGGACTAGAAATAAGGTCTACCCCCCTTCAAAGGCTTCCCCCTGCCCTTTGATAAAGTCCTTTAGGAGGCCATGGGCCTGGCTGTCTTCTAGTTTCTTCTGGTCCCCTCTGCCTTCTTCCTCTGTGCTCCATCTGTGTGGACCTCCTTTTTCCCCAAGCACCCCTGTTCTTGCCCATCTCTGGGCCTGCCCACATCCCCTTTGGCTGGAATGCTCTGCTTCGCGATTTCCTTGGCTAACTCTTACCTTTCAGCCTTGTAGTCAGATGTCACTTCCTCAGGGAGGTCTTTTCAGACCTCTTGGACTAGGACAGGCGTTCTAGCTCCAGGCTCCCAAAACACCCGATACATTCCCCATCATCATTCTCCTATTTAACTCTTAGTACCTGGTGAGTGCCTGCTGATCTGCTTTTAAGGGCAAAAATAACTGAGAGGAACCTTCTCAAAAGTCATTTGAATGCACATCATGAGGCTTGAAAATATGTGTACCCTTCTGTCTAATCATTCCACAGCCTGGAATCTGGCCAAAGGAAATGTAGACAAAAAAGTTCGAATATACAAATATTTTTATTGCAGAATTTGTTACAATAACACAAAAGGAAGGAAGAGAAAGAAAAAAAGAAACCCAACTCAAATGCTAAGAACAAGGGGAAAATATTAAATACATTTTGATAAATCCCTATCTAGCCATTCAAATTTATGTTAAAGAATTTGTAATAGTATAACAACATACTTATAAATTTTTAAAATCAGGAAACAGAATGAATGTATATAGCATGACCTCAAACAGATGTACATATGTCCATTATGCTTGCAAGCACATGCACACATATGTGTCCAGAAGGGGATGCACTAAAATAGTAAGAGTGATTATTTCTAGTTGGCAGGACTACAGATAATTTTAATCTTTTCTTCATTTTTCCAATTTTTACACAAGCATAAAAGTATTTTTAAAACACAAAAGTGAAAATATTTACTTCTTTTCCCAAACAACAAAACATCAAGGGCTATGAGGCATCTATAAACTCAGAACTGATTCTTGAAATGATCATCTACCCATCCATGCTGTTTCATGGGAAAGTGTGATGGTTAGGCTAATATATCAACTCGGCCAGGTAATTGTGCCCAGTTGTTTGGTCAAGCAAGCACTGGGCTAGTTGTAATAAAAGGACATTTATGGACTTTAGTCATCAGTGAGTTTACTGCGTAGAGGGCTGATTACGTCTATGATCAACCAGGGAGATTGCCTTCAGCAATGAGTGACGTTTTATCCACTTAGATGAATGCATTAGAAGGGGAAGTGATTTCAGCATTCAGAGAGAATTTCCCAGCTCATCTTTGGACAGCCAAAGTCTTCTGGAGACTCATCAAGGACCTTCATTGGATTTCCATCAGAGCCCCTGGTTTGCAACCTGCCTGCAGAATCTGGACTTGTGCATTCCCACAGTCATATGAGAGAATTTTATAAAATCTCATACTATTTACAGATATCTCCTGTTGATTCTGTTTCCCTAGAGAACCCTTAACTAATACAGAAAGAAGGCCTACAAAAAACAAAAACAAAAACAAAAAAAACCCTAGTACTGCCCCATTGAGGAATGTAACACAACAGATACATCCTAGTATCTTATGGTCCTAAATGCACTACCAAATTTAAAATAAATTTAGTATTTATCTTTTAGTGATTACAGATTAGATTTATAAAGCCAGTTCAGCAACTTTTACTAAAAATACATACACTTATTTCTTCACTTATCTATTACTTTTAAATTATTTTTCCTTATATGCATCCTCTATCATTTAACCAAATTTGCATGTAAAACTTCTAGACAAGGAAGAGTGAAATGTTTTACTCACACTATTTTCATAGACTATCCCTAAAACACAATAAACATAAATGGCCTATACTTTTCTTTAAATAATCTAAGCTATGAACATAAAATAAACTACCCATTGCTTAATGGCTTTCATTTAAAAAAAACAAAAACAAAAAACCCTTCAAATTGATTTACTCTGCCTCTGCATTTCCTCCAAATTGGAAAAACAAAAGCAAACAATTTTAACTTGAAATAAAATCCTGAACTGTGTTGCATTTATGGCAGCAGTAATAATCCAGTCAGCAGAACCCCCCTGGATATGGGCCACTGAATTTAAGTAATCAAGTTTGCACAAATATTGCCAAACTAAATGCTTGGCTTAGACCTTCCATTTCTGAAGATCCTTACTTCCTGTCTTCATCTTAATTCTTAAGCTACCACCACAAAAGATGTTGCAGAGTCTGTGGAAGAATTTCTATTCTAAGTTAAACAGCACAGCTTTGAGCCTGTCTCATTGTTTGTGGGTTGGGAACCACATAACCAGGGAGGAAGCGTGGAATCCACTCATATGTTTATCATTGAGAGGGAAACTGGTTCCATATGTACACACACACACACCTAATTTTGTGTCTGGCCTTCAGACAAGCAGCATCACATAGTGATGTCAAGAAAACAGGGAAAGAGAAACAGCAATCTGTTTTCACTTAAACCTACTTCCAAGAGAAAATATATTTAGATGACTTATTTGAAAGGTGTTTTAATTTTATTCCAAGTGGCCAACAGAACTTAGGTGAAATGAGCCAATTTTCTACCACTTTTTTAAAAATGTGAACTATTTTTTTTAGTTATACAATTTGTTTTAATCAGGTGTACTAGTAAAATCTTTAAAGATTTGCTCTTTTTTCCCAGATTAAAAAAAAAAAACATCATATGTCCAAGAAAGGCAACAGAATCAAGTTGAAATCTCTATTGACAATCAGAAATAAGAAGAAAAGGACAGTGTGTTGGGGATGCTAAGAATGCCATTGGAATAGAAAGGGAAAGAGATTCTGATCCAACTACTGGAAGCCACATAGCAATTTCAGGTGAGGGTTCATAAAAATACATACAAATACACACAACCTTGTTTCAAAAACCCTATCACCTGATATCTCCCTGGCAGAGTCTCATTCCCACAGCTTTCAGGCTGGGCCAACTTATATGAACAGAACTGATTTCATCTACTTCAAATCTATTGAAATGATTTCCACAAATTCAAAATAATTTTGCAAATTTTCCCATGAAATTCATGAGTCAGTTACCCTACAATAGTTCAACAGCCTAACTCCCTGAGCTTACTGGCATCTTGGAGGGCACTGAGAGCCTTGGCCTTTAATCCACCCCCAAAATACCCCAATCTTGTTATCAAGAGCCACGCAAATGTGTACCCTCCATGTCAACCAGCAGCACCACCACTGAATTCCTAGGGAGAGCTGGGGACACCCCATTTCTCAGTGTCCATGCAATGTTTCTGGGTTCAGTCTCCTGGGCTGTCAGTTTTCCCAAGGTCAACTATGGCTTTATTACTAGGAGAAGTACACAGTGCTAAAAAGAACCAGGCTGCACACACAGGCCACTCTCACATCCCCAATGACCTATGGCAGGGTCAGCAATAGGCCAAAACATGCACAAGAGTAAAGATGTTTTACTTCTGCAGATTTCCCCCTTTGGTTTGTAAAGTTGTAAGCACAGTTGCTGGCTCAGCATGAAAAGGCAGCAGTTGTCCTGTCCACTTGTATCCAAAATCTCAAACACAGGTGATGACCCTTTTACGCCTCCATGGACACAATCTCTCAAATCTCTCTCTTCCAGGAGAATTTGTGTGTATGAAAGCCAAAATCAGGAACCAGACACAGACCTCATGAATGCAACGTTTTCTTTCAAAATGTTTCCAAAACAAGGAAACAATAACAGTTACTAAATCTAAAAACAGGGATCCAACAATTCTCTTCAAAAGGACAACAATTTTAAGCCCAGGAAGAATGTATGACTTCAATTAAATTGATTTATGAAAATGCAATACTAACATAAACAGGAAAAAAAATAAACATTTTTTAAAGATGAAATAAACTGTTACCCACCAGCAGCTCACTTTCAGTTACCTTTATAAGATAAGATAATTGTCACAGATTTACATTACAAGGCTACTATGAGGTAACCTATTTGTTGCTAATAATTTGTTTTAGAGGTCTTTCAAAGGCACAATATTATAATTAATGATTCATCTCACTACTGGTCTCCAAGTATAACCTTACTAAATACTGAATGCAGACATAGCAATGGTAAAATTAAAGCATGCTAACTAGAAGTCACAAAGTAAATGTGCCATGTGGCCATGCACCTATTTTGATTTTTTTTTCTATATAAATCTACTTTAATTTTGGATGGCGTGCTAAAAAATTTTATATAATTAATATGATGCTAAAAAATAAAACGTTTTCTTCTCAACTCTAGACTGATTTGATGAACTGAAAGGGGAGCTGAGGAGCAAATCCCCAGGTCAAAATTGGGAGGAAGTGTAGCCACTGTGTGACTTCACTGGCTGTATGATTTCAAACCAGTTACTAAACTTCTCTATAAAGTGGGAATAATAATAGTATCTCTCTCGTAGGTTTACACTGAGGATTTAATTAATTAATATATGTAAAGCACTTAAAACAGTAAATACATAGCAAGGACACATAGTTGCTTTTGTCATTTAATGGAATTTCTAACCACTTACTAGACTCTTGCATTTGACTTCAAAATCAATACCTGAAAATCAACACATCTAAAAAGACATTTCTCATCTGCTCTTCAGGGCATTCCTTCTCCCAACTTCCTTGGAAAGGAAAAATCCCACCACAGTAGGGCACTATTTGATAACCACATAATGGTTGCCAAAACATGGTTTCTCTGCACCCCCTCCTCCCTACTCCCCAAGTTTCTTGATTCCTCCTTCAAAACCGGTCACATTTGTCATTTCCTTTCCACTCCTGCCTCCACATTCTGGTAGAGACCCTTGTTATTTTAAACCTCAGTAAAGTGACAGCCTTCTGGTTGGTGTTCCCTCCCCCAGGAATGCTGTCTTCCAGTTTGTCAAAACATCAGTGTCAGCGGAACCTTCTTGAAACACTGCTGCCCTCATGTCACCTTCCATCTCAAACTCGTAGCCTGACATCCAGGGTCCTCCACAATCTGCCCCAAACCACCTGCCAACCTGAACTCCCCACTCCTCTGAGTCAGTCTCTTCCAGATGGGCTACTGACACTTGTGCTAGGAGAGTGTGGCACTTCCCTGGCGAGAAGCAGAGCATCCTTCAAGGTTACCTCAGCTGATGGGAGCATGTGTGGACGGAATGGTCGGTTGTGGATGTGGAATGTGTAGGATTATGTGTATTGAGAAGCACGGAGGACAGAAAGTCATCTCTGCTGCCATGCCTGTGTGCCTCACAGATAAAAGTTGCCAGAGAAAATACAATACTGGGGGCATGCGTACACTAAAAAAATTTCTGGTTTATCTGAAATTCAAATTGACCTGGATACCCTGTTTTACTTTTGTAGTTTTTGTTTTGCTTTGTGTGCACGCTAAATTTGGCAACGCCACCTCACACACAGCCAGGACATCAAGGGTATTTAATTTACAATGCAGCTTTATGTCCCAACAAAACAGACTGCATGTCCAATGCCTAAGGAATGTAAATGTGCGAAGCAGGGCTAGCATAGGGTGATACAGGGTGACTGACTATTCTCTAGTGTTGGGGGATCACCACAGAGAGCTTGAGAACTGCTATAAACTGGTACGAATGGTGCATACTCCATCCAAAGCAAGTAGCTACGGCTCACCTCACCTATTGTTGCCACAGGGATGTGCCAGAAATACTTTAAAAACTTCCAAATGTTGGAGAGTTTTTTATTTAATTTAATAGCAAAACATTGTTCTGGCAACCCTATATAACACAGACAAAGGAGATGTTCCGGTCCGGCCTACAGGCCACCAACTGTTGCCTACAGCAGCTCTGGATGTCAGTTCTCAGCTGGGGAAAGGCATCTTTTGCCACTAAAGAAGCTCTTTTGCTCCTGACCTATTGACTCTCTTGATACATCTAGTATCTGAATTCTCTGAAAGAGAGGATCAGATTTGTTGAACCAAATCACCTTTCAATATACAGCACTCTTATTGGTTAAATTCTTCTAGGTCATTGGCCTCCCTAAAGAAGGCTGCTCTTTAATCCAATCAGATGGGGTTTGGGGCCGAGGTGGGGGGAGCTTTATGAAGTCCAGCTCCACTGTCTCCCAACAGCTCTCTTACTGCAAACTCCGGGCACTTCTTTCAGTTCCTCTTTCTACCATCTTTTTTCCTGCCACGGTACTCTCTTACATTTCTTCCTTACTGCTCATGCCTTTTCCCTCATCACCAAATTAACACCTTCACCTACTTCAGATCTCAGTTCAAGTGTCAGTTTCTCAGGGAATCCATCCCTGGCCTCTTTGAATAAGTCAAACGCCACTCTTATATGATCTTACAGCATTATGCACCCATGTATGGTATTCAAAACACTTACTGGGACTGTGCACAGTCAACCAATCAGATCATAGGCTCAATCAGAATGGCTGCTGGGACAATATCCTGGAGGCTTCCATCTGGACCAGGAATTACCCTTTAGGACTAACACAGCTGGGGGAGCTGTCCTGGGGGTCCTGGAGACAGGCTTGAGGGGCCCAGACCACAGGAGTGGGAAAACTCTGGGGACATGGCAACAGCTACACTGGTGTTTTAATTATCTACTGTTGTGTAACAAACTCCTTCCAAACTTAATAACTTAAAACAGCACTTTATTATTTCTCACAATTTTTGTGACTTGGGCTGGGTTCTTCGGGGTGTTTTGGCTTCACATGGTGAATGTCTAGGATAGTTTCTTCAATCACATCTGACACCTCAGCTGGGGTGGCTGAAGAACTGGGACCTGGCTGAACATGGCTCTCTTCATGTGGCCTTTCTCTTACATGTGTGGCTTCCTCACAACATGGAGGTCTCTGGACAGTTGGCCTTTTTATGTCACAAGATGTCTTCTAAAAGGGAAGAAGCAGAAGATGCCAGACCTCTTAGGGCCTGGGCTCAGAAATCCCATAGCCTCGTTTCAGTGCACTCTCTTGTTCAAAGCAAGTCACAAGGCTAGCCCAGATTCAAGGGAAACAAACTTCACCTCTGGATGGGTAGAACAGCATGTGTGTATATCAGGGAAGGGAAGGATGATGGCCATATTAGGACACAAGTGTAAAGTATTTGAAAGTCTGATACAGCAGTGTATGTGCCTATTGGCTAACTGGCAACCAAGCCTGTACCTCTCCATGAGGTCCCTGTTACAATCTTACATTTGTTTGTGATTTATTTGATAAGGACAGGGACTGTGACCTTGTTTGCTCATTGATGTGTTTCTAGTGTCCAGCAAAGAGCCTCACTTTGTAGCATTTGATAAAAATAAGTATTTGTTCAATGAGTGAATGAATAAATGAATGGATAGTTCAGTCGAGCAGCAGCAGGCAAAAATGATCACTGAGCTGCTGCATCAGTGACTTAAGTGCATGACTTTGGTGCCGTGAAAATTTGGTAAAGGGTTTTTATTGGGGGGTAGGGGGACAGAAAGCTTAGTGTTGGCATCAGAGTTCTCAAGCAGAAGAACTAGTTTTGCTTGACAGCCATAGAATGCGCATTTTGGCACCTGGAGACCAGGTGTCTGGGGAAGGGGGGCAGGGACTGAAATGAGAAAGACTTAATACAATAGGTTTCCACCCACTCCCCTGCTCTATGGATGTTCTCAACACTCAGCACAGACTCTCTACAACTGATAAAATCATCAATAAGAGGAGCCACCCACCAAGATTTGGTGGAGCAACCGCCCAAGAAGGCAAGAATGAATACCTTCTTCCAACTTGGAATGCTTAGCGTGAGGTAAAGGTTTTATTTGGGAGGCAGCCTGGGGTGAAGAAAAGAACAGGGAGGCAGAGGGAAAAAAAAAACAAAAAAACAAAAAACTGGCTTCCATTCCAGCTTTACCACTCTTTAAGGAATAACCCCCAGTAAGTCACCTCTCTTTAAACTGCTCTCCAACATCTGTTGGGGGCTCAGCTTCAAGTCTCAACCCCTCCCAGACCGGCCCCTCCTGACCCAGTTAACAAAGTCATTCTCTGCTTTGCTGCAGAATATGACAATCTCACCCTTCCAATCCCTTTGTCCTCATAAATCATGCCCCATCTTCCTGTGGATCCAGCCTTGAAAATCTGAGACTCATCACTGACTCAGGCAACTCTTTGATCTGCTAGATCCTCTGGCTCACCAGAGGTTTTAATGTTTGCTTCCCTATTCTCCAATCTCTGATCTCATCCCACACTCACTGCCCCTCCGAGACTGGGTCCTCCTGGAACATTGTCATGGCCTGGTTCCTACCATCCTTGATTCCAGGCTGCCCTCACTTCACCTGCTCCTGAGGACTTCTGACTTTCATTACATCATGGTAGCAGACCCTGGTGGCTTTCTACCCAAAAGCCAGAGGCAGACTTAATACGAAGCTACTGAAGTTTGAGCTTCCAGGCCACTCACTTGACAGGCAACTTTCCCAAAGCCCAGCAAAGGTGAGCATTGTGCTTACAAGATCATGTATTTGTATAACATATTTTAGCCACGATTGGTTGTGACCTCTGCCTCTGTCCACCGCATCTGCCACTCCCTCACACTTGCCTGGTGTTGAATGGCAGTGGGTTAGCTGTGGGCACTTTTTTGGGTATGCTGCTAAGGGAAAGTTGAGTTGGGGATACATTTAGTTTGCACCTATTGGAATATGTTTTTGTGGTTCACTTCAAGGTAAGCCCTCATCTCCTAAAAGCAAATAGTGAGGTTTGGGAACTGTTTTGATTATACCCAGAACATTCCAAATGAAATAGCAGTGCATTAAAAAGAAGACAAAAATTGTGAATAAGAGTGATGAACAGGCTCTTGAATGATATGACAATTTGATTAAAATTTGAATCATGTGGATATATTGGGCAATTTTAATTTCTTGCTGATACGACACAAAATACTGACATTTAATTCTACATAAAATTCATAATACACATTATGATGAAAACATTGGCAACAAACTGTTTTATGAGTGTCATAAATAAAAAGAGAATTTGAGTTTAGTTAACACAGAAGACACTTTGAAATCACCTGAATCTTACAATTCTTACTACTCATGTATGAAAGAAACTGGTTAGAATTTCCTTTGATTTTAACAACCCTAAATGTTGACATGGCATTGCCAATAGGTAGTTGTCAAGCTGAAAGAAACTTTTCAAACTATCAATTACATTTTTTTATTTTGATCCACCATATTGAAGAAAGACTGAATTACCTTTCTATTTGCATTATGGAAAATGAGATATAAAATCATTGTCATGTGAAGAAGATTTCAACGAGCATTTAGCTTTAAAAATGTAGGAAAAAAGCTTCATATGGGGTATGCTATTGTGGGTTTTGTTGTTTTTTTTTTTTTGGATTTTGTTATGTTTCTAGTATTTGACAGTGTTTTAAAATTACGTTATTTCTTGTGGTTTCTTTTCTCATTCTATGTAAATCTACTTTTTCATTTCCAATTTCATATACCTTTTCTTAAAGAGAGCTAACTATATAAGTTTCAAGCCACATAAAACCCAGTCTACCTTGCCAATAGCCAATTCCCCTTCCTTGTTCTAAAGGGAATACAAATTTTGTTCAGGAACCCACCTTCCTCTGTATAACCCTAGGATACAAGAGAGAGAAGTTCCAGGCCCAATTTTATGGCATCCTGTTCTTCCTGCCAGAAATAGTTTTGGGCCTAGACATGTGATGCAATTCTGGCCAATGAATAGAAAGAAAAGCCTACTGAGGGATTTTGGGAAAGATTGTACTTCTTTAACTAAAAACAAAAGCCAACAGGATGAGATGTTCTTTCTTTGTCATCTGGATTTTGCTTGTTTGAATGTGATATCTGGTACTATGGCAGCTATCTTATGACCATGAGGAGTACCAGCCTCAGAGCAAACCAACCAGCTGAGAATGGCAGAGGAAAAGGATCTTTGAAAATGTTAATGACCTGATGAATTACCCAAACCAGTCCCTACCGTCAGACTTCCGTGTGAAATCCTGATATATTTTTCTCCTTGTTGAAGCCACTTATTGGGTTTTCTATTACTTTCAGCTCAAAGCATCTTAACTGGTGCACTTCCTCTCATAGCTTTTCATTGCTTCCAACAATTCTCTTATAGATGATTTTCTAGGACTCCTGAACACTTGGCCTCTAATCTCAGTGGGACACATACCATGCATACTCATGTTTCCATTCCTCCTTCCCACATTATTTTTCCACAATCCCCTGTCTAGTTTTCCCTCCCCTTTATCCTCTGGGTACCACACCCAAGTCAAGATTTAAGGCCCACATTAGCAATCACTGTTCCCATGAAACCTTCTCATTAATTCTGCTAACTCATATCTCCTGTCTATGTATTTCTATAGCATGTCTGTTTCTTTATCACATAATATGATATATAATACTGAATCATACAAAATAGGGGAAAACCATTCCATCTCTGTTACCCTTGTCTCACTAAGTGTATTCCCATGCAGGTGGAGGCCAATTCTTATTTATTTTTTCTCTCTCCTAAAGCCCCCAGTAGTACTAAAAAGATGTAGTAAGAATTCCACAAATACTTGTCCAAATTTCTCCATCTGAGAAATACTTTGAAGTTAAAATGACTAACAGTATCTTTAAAATTTCTCAATTATTTGCCTGCCAGTTATGCACACAGTGTGGCTTGAAAAGTGTCATATCATGTTAGTCACTCCACACAATAACCTAAAGATAGCTGATGCCATAAACTAATCAAGTTTCTAAAGATTTTTAAATGAATAAAAACTAAGAGCAAAGTTACATCTGAAAGGCCATTCATACACACACACGCATGCATGCATAATGTGAGTGTGTGTATATATGAGATTTTCATGATGAAGAATGATTCATACTTGCTTTGGAAGCTACTTTAAAAATGATCATTTGTTACTCATTTTGTGTTGGGTGATTGGCTAAATTAGCATTGACATAATTGAAAATGTATATATATTTTACATAGGCCAGAACTAAAGCAAGACAGGCCAGTTGTATTGTTTTTAGTTGGCATCTAGCCTTGAGTTATGGCCACTATGTAATGCATATGAATTATTTTTATGTCACTTAAACATGCTTTTGTACATGATTTTACGGTGGTATACTTGCAAGCATTCCTCCTGTTCATAGATTTCAAGTGTACAGCTTTCAGTTTTCTCAACTCTGAGTCAGGAAATCTGCTTTTTGTGGCTTATGGACTACTCCATGAGCCCCCCTCCTCCACCCCATGCTATTTGACATGGAGAACTGACCCACACCTACTGTGCCCACTGATATATTTGACAGTTTGAATTTGGAAAATCCCAAAAAGAGATTATGTTCTTGAACTAAACTATTCCTGTGGGTGAAGGGCCCTTTTGATTGGACTACATCAGTGAGGCATGACACAGGTTGGGTTTCTGCCCTTTTCCTGGGTCTTACATATATATATATATGTGTGTGTGTGAGAGAGAAGGCTTGAGGACTGCTAGCAGCTAAAGCTGAAGCACGAAGCCCTCAAGAGGGTGAGCCCATGGAGCAGCTCTGGGACAGTCTGAAGGGGAAGCCAGGGACTTGGCAGAGATTGGCCGCCATCTTGCTTCACCATCTTGCTTCACCACGTGGCAGGACACCAGTATCATTAGTAGCTGACTTGGTAAGAAAGCATCTCTGATGGTGGGGTTTTTTTTTTCTTATTTTTTAAAAAATTTTCTTTGTTCTTTTCTTTCTGATGGTGCTTTGATTCGGACATTTCATGGCCTCAGATCTGTAAGCTTTTACCCTGATAAAATTCCCATTATAAAAGCCAACCCATTTCTGGTACTTTGGCGAACTAAGACAACATACAACTACATATATTTACTCATTCATTAATAGTATTTTAGGGATACAGTGATGAACAAATTGATTCAGTACCTTCCATCATGGACTTTACAGTCTAGTTCAGGAAGCAAGCATTGTCAAATAATCACAAAAATAAATATATGTAGCTAAAATGTCAACTTTATAGTCAAATCTAAGATGCACCTTACACTTTACATGGCTTCTCAGTGCTAACACAGAATTGTCTCTACCTTACTTTCTGCAATAAATATCGATGATGAAGACTCTAGGGGTAGAGCGGAGTCCTCTGGAAAGAGCAGATACTCTTTCTCTATCTTTAGGAAACCCCCAACCAGCATTTGAGAAAACGTCAAACATGTTATTATCCCCATTATCAAATGAGGAAACTGAGGCTCCTTTACAATAAGCAAGCTGATATTTAAATGAACTAAGTAATTTGCTCGAAGGTGAACAGCTATTAAGTAGAATTAAGCCTGGCACTTAGGCTAAGAAGACACTTTCCAGCTGGAAGCCTCGTCCCCTCATAGTGGAACACCTTCAGTAGTGCGTCAGGGTCCTTGTCGGTGTAACAGAGGCAGAGGATAGACTATAGCAATGAACCATCTACAAGATGCCTGCATGGGGCTTGGAATCACAGAAATTCCAGGTAACGGAATGAGCCAGCAGCAGAGGAAATGGGCCCCAGTTTTCTTACTCTTGGTGGGCAGATAATTTGCCTGGGCAAGAAGGAAGAGCCAAGCAAGAACTATACACAGGTAAGGCGAGTGCCATCAGCTTGCTAGGTCTTACTTTGCTGATCTAGAAAATAGAAATGGAAAGCCCTCTACTACACACAGCTTCAGGTCTTTCATGAAGGATTATTTTTTTAAAAGGGAAACAGAGTTGGATCATGATGTACTTTACAAGCCTCGAAGAGCTTGTGTTCATTTAACACTTAAAATAAAAAATTAAACTAGACATTTGCTTATATTATTAAATAGAAGTTTTAGCTTTACATACTTTTATTGTGTTTCTCTCATATGGAACTAGGCGATAAGTCAGTGTTATTTGTTCTGCTCCCACACCTTGAATGTGAGGAAGGGCTGGTTTTATCTTGGATAGGAAAGGTGCTGAAACCAAGAAGTAAGCTATAAATAAAACTATGACAGTTGTTTTGCTTTTTTAAACTTGAATTAGGGGCTAGATTTCAAATTGCATCTTATTTTATCTGAACAGGATCACTTTCTGTAAGCAAGCATCTGTCTGGGTTAGTTTATGATCCCCTGAGGGCCAAGATATGCCCTTGCCTGTCTTTTCAGAGTAATGTGGGTGCCTCACATAGGAAAAAAAAACTATTACATTATTGAGAAAGTTGAGAGAGAAATCTAATGACAGTGTAAAGCACTGTTAGACAAACAGAGAGAGAAAAAAAACCCAAAGAACTAGAAAGAGAAAGAACTAGTATTCCCACTGTCCAAAACCTTTATGGAACTACTGGAAATTAAAATGTTAAATAGTATATTCAAATGGAGGCCAGATTAGATTCAATGGAGCCTTTCAGATTTCAAAGTCGGTTAGCTTGTTTCTGCTTCAGAGAGCTTTCATTTTCACATACCTTATGCTTTGCTGGTTTGCTTCTCGCTGTAATTGTCTGTGCTCTCCAGAAGGAACCTTCCAAGCCTCCACAATTGGGATCTCAATGGCCATCAGCTATTGCTGGGAGCTTGGGTCAGAGGGTAGGAACCAAGGATCCAAGGCACCTCCTTGAGGAGAAAGGAATCCAAGGCCAAATTCTGCTGTGACCAGATGCTGCTTTAACTATCCTCACAATATAGCTACTCATATCCGAGAAATCTGTCACTGCTGGTCAATCGTGGCCATATTATGTTAGAAAAGTTAGGTAAGATTAGACTTTTGTTTAACAAAATAATTTTAGAAACCAGTACAAACTCTTTTAATCTGCAAACACTTGAAAACTAAATGATACATTTCTAAATAATTCATAGGTCAAAGAGGTAGGCTCAAAGGAAACAGAAATACATAGAACATGGAGAATTTCAATGACACAAAAGCTGGTTCTTCAAGAAAATCAATAAAATTGACAAACCTCTAGCAAGACTGACAAAGAAAAAAGGAGAGAAGACACATATTCTAATATTAGGAATGAAACGGGAGATATCACTACAGATCCTGCAGGTATCAAAAGGTTACTAACAGAGTATTATGAACTACCCTACACACAAAATTTTGACAATTTAGAGGATATGTACCAATTTCTTGCAAAGCACAGACTACTACAACTCACCCAATAGGAAAAAGATAATGTGAAATTTTGAATATCCTTAAAACTTTTAAGGAAATTTAATTTGTAAATTTCAGGTTGAGTTCCCACCACCTTGGTGGGCTGATACAAAGAGAAACTCACTCAAGAAGAAATCCTAGAAGAGAGAGAGCTCTGTCATTTTTGATCCTGGGGCCTTGGGGAGAGATGAGCCATTTGCCGGACAGTTTTCAGGGAGAGAAAGGAAGCCCTCAGAGACAAGCCCTATGCCAGCCTACAGCTGGGATCAGGAAGAAGCTGGGCCCACGGCGCTTTAAGAAGAGGAGGAAGCCCAGGAAGGAGAGACCAGTTAGAGATTAGCAACCATCTTGCTTCAATACGTGGCAACTGACTTTGGTAAGAAAGCAGCCTTGAGTTGAACTCTTTAGGGCCATATAACTAAGTTTTTACCCTAAATAAATACCCTTTATAAAAGCCAACAGATTTCTGGTACTTTGCATCAGCACCCCTTCGGCAAACTATTACAGGTGTAAATCTGACAAACTTGCCCAGCACTTGTATGCTGAAAACTCCAAAATGCTCATGAAAGACATGGTATGTCTTATATGGGCATAGACTGTAAGACTCAACATAGTAAAGATTTTACTTCTCCCCAAATTGACATACTCAATTCCTATACAATTCCTATGAAGATCTCAGCAAGATTTTTTTGTAGATATAGATAAGATTGTTCTAAAATTTACATGGAAACTAAAAAATAAAATAAAATAAAATAGCTAAAATAATTTTGAAAAAGAATATAATGGGAAGAATCAGTCTATCTGATTTCAAGACTTATAGCTTGATAAATATATGCTACAGTGTAAAATGTAAAACTATATAACTCTTGGAAGAACTTAGGAGATTTCTTAGACTTTATACCAAAAGTACAATCCATGAAAGGGAGAATTAATAAGTTAAACCTCATCAAAATTAAAAACTTTTCTCTGCAAAGACCCTGATAAGAAGATGAAAAGACAAGCTACAGACTGGGATAAAATATTTGCAAACCACAGATTTGACAAAGGACTAGTATCTAGAATATTTAAAGAACCCTCAAAACTCAATAGTAATAAAATAAACAATCCAATTAGAAAACAGACCAAAGATTTGAACAGACATTTAACAGAAGTGGATATACA